>JABUQX010055362.1:2500-32312 GCA_015478945.1 Trachelipus rathkii
TCGTCATCCCATTCTCGATGCTTGCCATCGATCAATTCAATCATCAAACTCATCAGATTCTTTTACTCAACTCAGGCTCCAGAATAGGACGAGAAGACAAACATCCGTGCCTTTTGGAAGAAATATAAAAATCGTATGGCACTCGTGAATTAAAATTCAACGCATTTCGCTGTATCGATAGAGAATTGTTTGAGTAAAGAAACAAAAATGGAACCCCTCCTGGCTGCGAGGTGAACATGGAGGGACTGAGAATTGCGCATCAAAAATCGTTCGTGTTGGTACCGATTTTGCGATCTCAAAAACCTTGCAATCCAGTATAACTTCCAGCCGTGTCCGGGGTGAGATCTCTTCTTCGTGTTTCGTCAATCCATTCCTTACTCTTCGCTCTCATTCGACGGTTCTGTGTGGGTATTACTCGTTTAGCAACTTCAAAACTGGGGGTTCCAAAAAATTTAAACTCTTATAGTTTGTTCTATTTACACCAAGGAAAAGATTATAAACCACCCAGTTTATATTTTTTCGCGCATTTTTTAAACGACTTCACTTAGAATGAGACACGCAAAAATGGGGAGGGAACCTAATCAGTGAATTGGTCTTCCAGAAAGGTAATTTCTTGTGTGCGTTGATATTAAAATTTTCGTGAGGATAAAAAGCGCGCCTGTAAGATACTTGCGTAAAGAACGGCATCGATTTCACAGTTTTATTCGGTAAGAATAATTGTGTTTAAATCGGAGGCCAAAGGAAATATCGCGTATCCTCATCCTGACCGGTATGCTATATACGCACGTCTTCTCCTCGAGTATGCGGTCGAATACTAAAACGCAGGCATTGAGACCCGCTCACAAGTCTCCTAATGACTATATTCATGCTTTGTTTCGATTATTCTCGGGCTGTTCGGTCCCTCTTTAATAGCGACCCGATCTGTAAGAGTTCTTGATAGAATTTAAAATTGAATTCAGGTTGCCCTATATTTCGTAACTACCTACGCGAAAAATGGTGATAATATAATCTTCAGAGTCACTCAAGAAATTTGCGTAGTTTTCTTCTAGAGCCGACGATTAACTCGTGAGAGAGTGATAAACACTAGCGACTAATCTCGATCTATCTCGACTTTTGTCCTTTACCTGTGGGTTTACACGATAGTATAGTTATTGTCTGTGCTGTTATAACGTGTAATGTTGAATTTACTCGATCTCGATACTTAATTGTAAGTTAGTTTATAGATAAACGACTCCTGGTGCAAAATATACTAAGTATCGCATGCTTATCGAAATTCTTTTGTAACATGGGATATTCAAGGTTTCATTAAAGGCACTTATTTTTTGGATCCTGTGAGGATATGTTTCTTGTTAAAATGACCATGGACGCTATTGTTGTAGGAGAGTGCCCCTCAGGAGGTTCACCTTCATTTTAGATAATACTCAAAAGTAATACCGAACAAGAACCTCTGTTCGATCGAGAGCTACCCATGCCCACACCGTAAGCGACAAATTAGAAGGTAACTAGATAAAAGGAAAAGAGAGTCAGGTCCCTGAAGTCTAAGCGTCATACAACGACCAACCTTGTTTACAAGTCTATTTTGTTTATCAAGCTAATTAGTGTAACTATATTCACAATCCAACATAAAATTTCTTTTGAGAGATAACTTTATTGGTAGTCTTCTTCCACTAATCTCGGAATAATTCCAACCCGCGAGACAGAGGATAAACTGGACATTTGGCAGTACTGCGGCGGTGTATCCGAGTTGCGTGAGAACAAGATCTAATAAAAGCGTTAGTCCTGTAAGACTAAATGACGCGTTGGTGCATCTTCTGTCTACCTATGGTGTAGCCATTTCGGGTGTATTTTAATTCTATAGCATAGCTTTATTTTTTAAAGGAGTTTGCAAAATCTTTGTTTGCGCTGTGTCAATAACTGTTTTGATATCAATTCGTGACGTTATTGTTTTTAAATCTAATTTTTTTAATTCCTGTAACGCACTAAGAAAATTATAATCTCGGTGTGTCCTTTTTCGTATTTCTCTATCAACCTTTAGCAATGGAACTACGTAGTATAACCGAACCCTCTTCGAAGAAGAATAAATAATATCGAGGTCGAGGCTTTCTCTTTGGACGATATGCGCAAATAGTTTGTGTTGTAGAATCACCGTTTAATCGAGAACTAATATTTTGTAGAATGAGTAATATTGATATAAATACAAACGAACAAACCGGCTTATTTTATTATTAACATTTGTGTTGCAGGTAATTTCATACACTTTTATTTTCAAACTGATGTATATTTATTTATGTTATTTGGCTTTTCTTTTTAGTGAAGAGTGTGGGTGCGTGAGTATATTAAATATACTTTATAGGCTACTATGTTTATATATAAAGGCCCCATTATTCTTCTTTGAAAATCTTCCAGGACCAGAATCAACTTATATTATGTATATTATAGTATATATAAGTACTCAATATATAATAGCCTCTAATTATATACATAATATATTTTTAAGTATTTATATTATAATAGATGTATCATTATATATTCATCTTTTCCTTATATTTAGTATGCTAAATATATGTAATTTTAATAAAATCTTATTTACTATATACTAGGAAATAGTTGATATTAAATAACACTGCCTTAATAGTAATGATAGCCATAAAATATATCAAGATAATTATTAATTCCATAAGTAGTAATTCTTAAGGTGATAATCAGTGTGAGAGTACTTACTAATACACTATATATGTATCTTATGATATCAGATATAATCTGTTTTTATCTAATAAGATATATTAGTATATATTTATTATTAAGTACATTTTTCTTATTAAATGAATAACTCTGGATACTATAAAGTAAAATGTAATGCTATTTACCCTTTAAATTGTATTCATAAGATTGTTTTCAATTTATGATGTAGCTAATACCCCTGACTACCTTCCAAAGCTATTGATATTAGATCTAAGTCTTACTAAATCAAGATGTTTTTAGCGATAAATATTAAAAGTATCATAAATAAGTTTTTCCGCGTAGCCATTTTATATACTCTTTGATGTACATTTTATAGTATATTCATGTCATTAATCTTCTCATGGGTCTGGAATTCGCTGCTTATTCACTTAATTTGCTAAGGGAATTGTGGTGTTAATTCTGTTAGTGTTTAATTTTTGAAAGTAATTTGGTTGGCCAGTCATTTGTACAAGACGATGGAAGTAAGTAATTGGTATGTAACAGTTCCTTTCAATTCCTTTATATCTATATAAAGAAATATGAACGTTAATTTAGATACAATTTGTAAGAAACAAACATTTTTGTCAAGCAGTTCTGTTAACATACTTTAACAGGAATTTCGTCATCACCATATTCTAGGATGTCGATTGGTATTCTATTTTAATCATAATACCTTATAGGACTGTCAGATTGATATTCTAGGGTGTCATTATCTGAGTGATATTCATCTCTTTTTTATGTTTTTATTGGGTCTGTAGATAGATTCCTGAACATTTTTTGGGACATTATTCCACAAATCTATGCTTTTTATTTGTTGTGTATCATATTTAATACAATCTATAAATCTATCTTTGTCTATATATTTTATCAAGATTTAAGTTACATTATCAATGTATCTTCTGATTCCCATGCGTGATTGCTATGATTTATTATCTCACGCTTGGCGCCCTGATGATTGGTGTAATATTCTCGTAATTATATTATATATGATCATATATATTTATAATTATATATCATATAGTATATATATATAAATATACGTACATATACAATTAGATCCTCAAAGGAACAATTATTGTATATATATAGTATATTAATATATATATGATGTAATATATATTGTATATATTATATATATATATATATATATAATATAAATGAAATTTATTATATATATAGTATATAATATAATATATATATATATATATTTATAATGTATATATATATATACATATATATCATCAATTAGTATATTATAGTTATATACTCCTCCAACACCTTTCCAGTATCTTTAGTATATAGTATATACCTATTATAATACGATAATATATATATAATACTAATATATAAGACTCAATTATATAAATATATTTATTAGGGAAATGATATAGTATATATATATATATATATATTATTATATATATATTACCTAACTACTATATCATACCAGTATTAGTAATGATACTATATACTAGTTTATCTATAGTTATATAATATATAAATATATATTTACATTTTATATATATATATATATAATATTATACTATATATATATATATAATATATAGTAGTATATATATATATATATAGTATATAATTATATATATATAATATATATATAGTATATATATATCATATTATTTAGTATATATACATATATATATTATATTTTATATATATATCTTAATATATATATACCTACTATATAATATATATATAATATATATATATATATTTATATATATATTGTAAGAAATATATTATATATATATTTATACTAATTTTTATGTATATACCTAGTATATATATGATATATTATTATATATATTGATATAAGTACATATATTAATATATATAAGTATTATCTTATAATTATTATATATATATATATAAATATCATAAAACATCAAATAATTTAGAATGGGTATTTAGTACTACTATAATATATATATATCCTATATATATAGTATAATAGTAGGTATACTATACATAGTATTATTATACAATTATAAGGTTATATACTATATATAATATATATATATACTATATAGTATATATATATAGTATTATATATATTTATATATTATACATATATATAGATTTATATAATTTAATATATAAATGGTAATCTAATATGTATGAATTATTATTTACAACTATCATAAATATTTCTTTAGAAGGTAAATATATATATAAATATTTTATATAGTATAATTATATTATATATATATATATATATTTATATATATATATATATTAATATATTATAATATTATAGTATATAATGTAATTATATATATATTTGTAATAATATATTAATTTTTTCAGTATATATATATAATATATTATATAATTATATATTAATATATATATTATATGATATATATATATATATATCATATATAAATATATCGTAGAGTATATAATATATAATAATATATATATATATAATAATAGTATACTTATATATTTAATATTTATATTATATGGTATTATATACTTACTATATATACATATATATATATATATATTTTATATATATTATATATATATATATTCTATAATTATAAATATTATGATATTAGTATATATATATATACTCTATATATAATATTTATATATTATTATATATATTATTATATATATAATAATACGTATATATTATATATTATATTACTTATATATGATCGACAGGAGGTGGGCGTGTATCAGTCACTTGTTCGAGCTTGTTCGCTCGGGGGATCTTCGCTGTAGGGGATAGGTGCCTTTATCGACACTGGCGCACACTTTGTTTTCGCGGGCCGCGACTCGTCCTCGGTATAATTTATGTTATCATTGTTATTTTTTTCAATATACTATTATTATATATATATATTTATATATGTACTTTTGAATTATATGATTATTATAATATATATATTATTTATATGTATAATATATTTATATATATATATAGTATATATAATAGTATATAATATATATATATTTATTATTAGTTATATATATTATTATTATATAAGGGAATATCACATTATATTATATATATATATATATATATATATAATATATATATATATAGGTATATATATAAATACCTATATATTAGTTATATATATAGGTATATAAATATATATCATTGTCATAGTACTAGAAAATAAATTTTATATTGTTATACCAAGTAATATAAAGGTGGTAATTGTTAGATACAATTTATCTACACTATAAAAATAATATATATCTATATCAATATATAGTCAATATTTTTTTAATATTATATTATATATATATATATAGTAAATTAATTTTTAGGGATCATATAATATATTATATATATATATATATATATTAATAAGTTATTATATATATATATTACATCAAAATAAAAGGAATATAAATATTTTTTTCTAATATCGTTTATTTGAAAGCAATATTAAAGATTATACAGAATACTTAGAATAAAATAATAAAGTAACTATACGAATTAAAAAACAATCTTCTATCTTCGAGACTCGGGGTAAGCATCAGCGATGAGAAGTGTGCCATATTTGCAAAGTTTTTGGACGAGAAAAAGGAAATCGGAATCGATAAGGAACATAGAAATTAGAGAATTTACATTTCAGTTGTTAAATTTAATTTATCCGCGTAATATATATTTACTTTCCTTAAAGTCACCCAGGGCGTAACAGATATAAAAAAGACGAAGAAAATTCAGAAAACTTCAAAGGCGTATCGATGGTTCGACGATCGGGGTTCGAAGACGTTTCGTGCGAAGAAACGTAAGTGACCGAAAATGCTGCAATTCTAATTTTTGAGGATTGTTTTGACATTCTAAGCGAAACTCGCGACGAAGCATATCAAATTAGCGAAATAAAAGAAAAGTAAATAAAATAAAAACACGTTTGACGGAAAATTTATTATTTCTCTCTACCCTAAAATGATTTATTGTAATATTTTTTTAAAGACTGTCGTCGCACACTCTTTCCAAATAAAATTTGTAATGATATGGATATCGAAGCAAATACCGTATATGGTGGTATCGACATTTTAACTCTAGAATGTGAAACGTTTCCTTCGAAGATTGAAGCGCATAGCTCCTCTTCCATTATTTGCGTGTCCAACACTGAACGTGAAGAAAAAGATTTTTCAACTTTGTCAAAAATAAAGTTCTATGAATAACAATTCTTCGTGGAACCAGTAATGAACATGAATGGTGGACAAGGCTTTTGTCTCAAAAATGAGAATGAAGAACTGAAAATGGATATAATACTAAACTCTATGAAGTATTTGAAACCCGACACGGATGACCTGTCGAATGTTCAGGATTTTACCGAATTCCGTGCCAAACCAAATTCTTCTATTACTGCAATACTTCTATTACAAATAGAAGAATCGAATCAATTAGTAAAATTGAAATACAGTCAAAATCCTTTTTAGGATTCTCGGAGATACATAATAGTCCATAAACCTCTGGACAGGGTCAAATATACCGGGCGAATATCGTTTGAGTTGGCCGACATGAGTCTCCTAGAAAATAAATCAAAGTTAAGGGTGTTTCTGAGAGATAAATCTGCCAACGATTTTAAGATTTTGCAACTACATGGAAAAAAAATGTTGAAGACAAAATTAAGTGTCTTTGTTTTGCTGAGCGCGACAATTCCTTGTTCTGTATGAAGATAAGGTTCTCTTTTTTTGTTCGATCGTAACAACACGGGTTATTGCGCGATTAAGAAAGAAGATTGAGTTTTTTTTGGCATTCTTACTCTTCTTCCCTTTCTCTATCTCGCTACCCGATTGAGGATGAAATCGAACTGCTGTTATTCGGTTTAAGTGGGAATGAGTATTTAATTTACACAATACAACACCCTGAATGGTATTGTTGTTGGAGATGTTTGTGTACATACACCACCAAAGTAAATTTTTACTACGGAAAATGCATCTTTAAAAACATTTTAGAGAGATCCGACGTAGTCGGACTCATTCGTCTATGGATCACTGTAGGCGTATTCCAATTTTTCTTTTATTTTAACATCATCAAAGCGAGGTGAGTTTCTTTGTGGTCTTCATTCCACTAAAAAATGTCAATTTTTATTGGAGGCGTGTTAAAAACGAATTAAATAAAGTTGTTTTATAGAAAACATTTATTATTTTATTTTTCCAAAAGATATATAAAAATAAAAAAAACTGACTAATAAAGTGTGTTACATCGACCCCTCGTTTGATTTTGGAAGATCGGGTCGTTAAATAAAATCCAACGAAGGAAATGGATTTTAAAAAACAAATCTAATATCTGGAAATTTATTAAATAACCCGTTACAAACGACCAAATTGGAAAAGTAAATAATATATATATATATATATTATATATATATATATATATAGTATATAGTATATTATATAGTATATATATTATATATATATATATATATATATATATTATATATAGTATATATATATATATATATATATTAATATATATATATATACATATATATATATATAATATAAATTTAATTGTATAGATATGTATATATATGTATATATATATATATATATATATATATATATATATATATAATATATATATATATATATATATATAATATATATATTATATATATATATATATATATATATATATATAGTATATATATATATATATAAATAATATTAAAATTAAAAAATTCAAATATATATAAAAACGAATAAAATTAACAATTCCTAAAAATTGGGAATAGCGTCGTAATATTTTCTGAGACGGGGGTCCTTGAGTGCACATAATTCTGCACCGCCATGGGGCGAACCTCTTTGGGGGGAGATGAAGGAGATAGAAGAGGACGAGAGGGGAAAATACCGATCTGATGGGACGGGGAATGAAATCGAGGCGATTGGCCAGATTATATTAAATAGTGGTTATTCATCCTCGTAGGGCAGTCCTATATATATAGATAGACGTGAACGGATCCTATGTATTAAACTCAGATGAGGAAAGTAAATGAGCAGTATTTCGCTCAATAGTAGTGAAATGATCATTACCGATCCATCCGTACCCAAAGTATCGTCTAATTCTCCACTCCATTATATGTAACCTTATAAAAGAATTCGTACTTATAGTCGCCAGATTTCCTATATCGCAATTTTTTATTATCGTTATGCGAATTTTTAATGTATTTGCGTCGTAATTATAGATACGTGGATCTGGTTCTATCGATTCACTGGAGTGGATATCTATGCGCACGGTACGGAATTCTTCTTATATTTGCCCTGATAATGAATCGCCGCTTAACGGATGCTATATGCATCTCTTTCCCCGGTAACATTCTTAAATCGCGGAATGAAGGCTTTTTCGAATAATGATATATATATATAACATATTAATAATATAATAGTATCATATATATATTATAATATATTATAATATTATTAATATAATATATATACATATATAATTTATATATATATATAATATAATATTTAAAATATATATATAAAATGGTGATAGATAAATAAAAGTGAGTGAGAGTCTTTTAATTAACCCCAGATATATTGTTGTGCAGTTAAATTCAATCCCTGTGTGTAGTGATAAGTATTGTTGGAATTCGAAGCTGCGTTGTAAACTCTGGTCTAGACTACTGACTCGTGTACTATATTATTTGAGCCGTATGATAGATAGTAGAAAATGCCTTATGCGGGGTGTAACCTGCCTGAAGTTGCACTATTTATGTAGTCAGACAGATCTTTCCCTACAAGAACTGTTCGGCGGGAAGAGACAGAAGGGAGTGTGAAATGGGTTAGTTTGTGAAAGGTGTGGGCATACGGTGGTCCCCGCAAGAGCGCCCGGGGTTTGTCGCGAGGCTCGCCCGACCTCAAGAAGGGTGAATCGATGTCCCCCGCCGGACCAAGACCGGGTGCCACCGGGCGGCGGTACACCCAAATTAACCAGAGAGAACGATAGGATCCTAATCTCTTTGACCCACTCCACGAGTGGATGGTAGAAACGCGAGATAGGCGGATGAAAAAAGAGAGACCCTGAAAATGAGCGAGAACAGCGATGTCGGGATGAAAGAAACGGCACTCCGGTAATTTCAGAATGTCATTGTTTGGCTCGATAAGGAAGAATTAATATGCTCATGAAGCTAGTGTTATTATAGTCCAATATCGACTTAGATTAGAGATCCACTAATTATGGTGAGACTTATCAGTGGAGT
The DNA here is from genome assembly GCA_015478945.1 of Trachelipus rathkii. Taxonomy (NCBI): domain Eukaryota; kingdom Metazoa; phylum Arthropoda; class Malacostraca; order Isopoda; family Trachelipodidae; genus Trachelipus; species Trachelipus rathkii. The sequence continues at coordinate 12,427 of JABUQX010055362.1, forward strand.
GGTAGATAAATGGAACGCCGTATTCCTTTGACTTCCGATGTGATAGAGGAATTTTTTTCTCGGGGAAGATGAGGGGGATGCTTCGATACTCGTTCTTCTGGAAATAGGAGTGAAGTTCAAATGGAGGGAATTATTTGTGTGACCGGTGGAATACCGTGGAAATAGTGTAGAATCGGATCTTCGAGGTTGGAAGGCGGACAACGAAGAACCGTGGCGATATATAATAGTTTGAGTGCATTTGATAGGTAACCGCTGCGATATTTGCTGATGTCTATCAACCGATTGTACTGTGTTTGTGGTCATATTAGCTTTTTCCTGCCACAGTATTTTCCACAACGCATACAGCAACCTCTTACAGGTCTATTTGATTGAGCAACGTTTCACAAGAGAATAATTCCGTGTTGTCAAGAAAGAAATTAACAGTACTGAAAAAATGAATGGATTGATGAATTAGTTGAAAGTGATGGCAACCAACCAAAAGGATAACCCGTGGGTGCAAAGAGATTAAAATAAGCTCCCGGTATAAAGTTCTGCGGGGGCCCAAGACCGTCGATTACCCTGATTGGTTGTAACTGGGGCGTGTGTGTTCTGATTCTATATATTCCCGTTATCCCACGCCGTTGGAGTCTGAGCAGCATGGCTGGATGCATCATACGCAACGAGACTTGCGTAATTCTGCCTCTCCCTCTTAGCGTGCATAGGAGGGAAAAGAGATGGGTGTGTCATAGGATGCTCAACAATTTAGCTGTAGGTCAAGGGGACAGATGACGACGATTGCGGAGCCCGAGCACTAGAGTTATTGGATGTAAGCACTACTTTGGATCCGAGCATAAAATCGGGACATTGAATGGAAGCATACCGCGGATGATCCTCTGCTAAACAGAAGACATACCAAAGGCTTGGCTAGCACCGGTCCTGCTACTGTCAAATTGAACAGCATGCTTCCTAATACGGCCATCCCGCCTCTTAATCATTGTGTAAAGATGGACTTTTTTTTTTTGTTTTAAAAGCACACCTTACCATATATTCGGTGTGATGGAATTTAAGGTAAAATGTTGATAACAATTACTTTTCATTAAATGTACCTAATTTCTTCACTTAAAATGAAAGTATGTTTTTGAGAGACTTCTTGGAAGGATTGGCTAACGACGACGTTTTCCTGTTGTTCCGGGTGGTGATGGATTCGCTGGCTTTGTTCTGTTGATGGGTTTTTCCTAAGCGGAGACCATAAATCATCTTCGGGTAAGAGCCAAGGTTGGAAGACAATTCGGCAGGAGTCACGTTTCGAAAACGGCAGTTCAAACTCTTGGAAAGAAGGTATACATATAGGATAAAAGTGTCTTGAGTGTTAGTGTTTTGCATCGAGTAGATACGTAGAGAATGTGGGAGCTGGTAAAATGCCTTGAGATAGTCGTAATGAAATAGACCAAAATAGAATTTAATACGCACTTAGAGTTTCACAAATAAGCAAAGTAGACGAGAAAGAGAAGATTAAACCAGCAGGAAGGAGAGGAGTGGCAGTATAACAGTCCGCTGAAAAGCAATGGTGGAAAGTGTGCGCCAACACCTATAGACGCGAAAAAAACACGTGAGAGCTAAATACTATCCACACAAAATGTTCATTGGCAGTTAACAAGCAATGACCGTCAGTTGCTGCTCGACGGAGAATGGCGCGTCCAAAAGGGGTGGTTGAGAATCTGAATGGACTATGCCCGGTGCCGCGCCCAACTTCTTGTAATACTTATCCTTCTCACTTCTTTAAAGATCTTCATACAGCATCGTTCGGCGATAAAACTCCGACAGTTCCATGTCCGCAAAAGAAGTGAGTTATGAGGATTCTGAAACTCGAAGCAAAAATTTTATCCCTGATAATCCTAAGTCTACTTGTACTTCACTATTTGCGCGAACACAGTAACTTACGTGCCAAATTATGATAGCTTGATTAAATACCTACCCTACTTTATCCTGTGACCCCTACTTCCCATACTAGAGATTGATAAGACCAAAATCATAGTTTGTGACGTGGATTAAAAAGAAACGGACTAGAAAAGATATTTGAATTATAATTCGTTCCAGCGCGTACCTCCGACAAACCCAGATCCTTGCTCCCAAGTGTTTTCAGCACCTGTCCTGCGAAGAGAACCGATTGTAATGGTTTTTCCAAAAAATTTAATTTTAGTATTTGAATGACATAGCGGTATTACTAATCTCTCCATATACAGGTAGAGCAACATAACCTACATTCTCTGAATAACGCACTACAAACTAATTTATAAGAGTTGTTCTCCAAGAAGCGCAGAGCCATTAGGTAGAGAACGTATCGTTTTTCATTTTCTTATATGGTGAGTGTTGATTCTTCAGCACAGGATTGAGGCTACCGTAGGCCCGCAATAGAGGTTGTAACACAACTAGAAGTTCAGTCTTATAGATTTTTAGAAATTTGAACATACGTCACAATACGAAGGCAGGGCGAGTACCCGAGACAAGTATCAGTGGAGGAGGTATATGTGAGGCCTAATACGAATACTTCTTTCAGTAATATCCGAGAATCTCGATTAGATTGGAAGACGCGTACAAACCTGATGTGTGGAGATCACACTGTATTGATGCTCCGGAAAAGGAGACCAGCTCAAAGCGCTTCCTACTAGTACGTTAGTTCTCAAAGTGAAAAAACTTGAGAGATAAATAGAAAGAGAAGGAGAAACTGAAAAGAGAAGTGCTTTGGTAACAGCTACCGAAGCCGATAAACCCGGTCAGAGATGCCTTTGATTTTCCAGGGTTCCAACATAATCAGCGAAGACCTTCGAGAGAACGCTACATGATTATCTCCGAGCTATATTTTGATAGTATATAACCGCTGTAGGCGTATCCGCGCCAGACGACCCTCACTTAGGAACTACGTGCGCCAGACACCAATGCGATGCCAGAAGAGCATGTCTAATTGTATGATTCCAGTGCATCGTCCGTAATGAACTTTTGGAGAATGTGTTTCATGAAACCCTTTAACCGAGTAAATTAGTAAAGAAAAATAATAAGCTGATTTTTCGACTACACGGAGAAACTAATGATACCGTCAAACTCCACTTTCTTTACCGTGCACGGTGTGATAAAAGGGTGTCTGCCGACCATCCGTGTGTGTTCTATCCTCAAAAAATAGAAAGGAAGTGAGGATCCCTCAATACTCGAGAAAATTAAAGAGTAAAATAGATGGTTATTGGTGAACGATTGGGCGATAACTGCATTCCATATTCGTAAGCATCTTCGTTCAAAAACTCCAGAGGTAGAATGCCATTCCGGGCCACATTAGCCTGCCCAACGTAAAAGACTTCAGGAGCCCATAACCCTATCAAATAATACAGTAAGTATAGAACACCTAGAGAGAGAAGGAGAGATGAGTTTGCCAGATCTTTCGGATTGAATTTGGGAAACAGAGAGGTAAAGATTTGGATCAGCCAGGATATTAGCAAACAGAAATCAAAAGCGAATAAGTGGAGGGAGCAAATTGAGATGTTGCCTTGGGAATAGGGATTAGAATAATATTAGTTTAATATGAGGTGATAGAGGATTATGGTTAATTAATATAGGAGGAGAAGAGTAGGAGAGGGTAGGGAGTAGGAGTAGTAAAGTATGAGGAGTAAGGACTAGGAAGAGAGGTGAATGAGAGTAATGATAGAGAGAAGATGAAGGAGAAGTTAGATAGTAGGAATGAAAGAAACGATGATACAAGAAAGAAGGCGTAGGGAATTAAAACGATAACTATCAACAGACTACGAGATATTCCGTGGAATGTCGAGTACGTGGGTATCACCAGACCCGTGGCAAGGAGGTTGAAGAAAAAGCAGGGACAACCGACAGGCACCAAAGGATCAGAGACTGGCCAGAACAGGACTGCGCGGAGGAAATAGAAGTTAGTAGGGGAAAGAAACGATTTACATGTGATTTCATTCTCGGATTTCATCTCGATGAAGTGACACATGATGACCATAGATATCTATAGAGGAAAGTATAAGAGATGTAAGGGAACGATAATTAGTCGAGTAATTATTAACGAAAAGAGACTAAAAAATTAAAAATAATGAAGATTGATGACATTTTTGAATCGTATAGACAATTATATAATCAGTCGAATATATTCAGTCCCAGGTACCTTAGAATTTGCTTTGTATAAAAGGCAGAATAGTGGCCACCAATAAGTTAAACAGAGAAGACGACGGACTTATACGGAAAAGAAGATGGAAAAATATAACGTAATTAGTACATTAAAATGTTATTATTTGACTATAAAGAAATATCTATTCTATATAAATAATAGCATAGATAATTTATAAGACATTCCATTCTCTGGTCGCGTCCGTTGTTAATATTGATAAACATTTTCAGCAAGAATGATTATTGTTATGTAATTAAAAGTAGCTCGTAAAGTATTAAAATAAATAAAAAATATTATTTAACACGTATTTATATCAGTTTATTAAAAAAGAAAATTAGGTTTTTTGTTCAAATAATCATAATATGAATAATGTCGAGATAAAAATTACAGTTGATACTGCGTTCTTCGATAAATATATATGAGTTAGGCTCGAAGTAGCGGGAGAAGATACGAATACAGCTCAGTATGCACAGACGAGAAATTACTTCCAAAGGATCTAAAAAATAGAGAATAGAGGAAAATCAAATGTATTATGATAGTCCTACTTCAAGAGGTTTAAATGGTAGGCTATATTAAATAATTTTGATGAAGAACAATTTCTTCTCATTTTTTGACAATAATATTCTAATTTATAAATAATTTTATAAGAAATATATTACGAGATAAATTGATTAAATAATAACACTTATAATAACTTTCATACGAAATATGTATTTATTTAATAAGGTTAGAAAAATTCGTGTATTACTCAACTCGTAAAAATGATGTATATATTAATTATATATTATTGGAGTAAATAACTATGAAATATTTAGAACATATTATAAATTAAAGACCCATCTCATCCATTAATCAATATGAATATATAATTGGAAGTGTGAAGTGGGGATAGAAAGATAAACTACAATAAATGCTCGATCAGTTTCTAATCTTCGCGACGAGAGGAGAATGAGAAACAATGGCGAACGACCGCAAAAGTAATTAGTGGTCATCCAAGGTGAAAAATTCGATCCACCTAGCGCCGATAGAGGGGAATAACAGTGACACGAAATAAAGTCGAACTAGGTCTTTGAACTGAGTAAGTAAAGGAGAGGACCGCAAGCTATCGCTCTGGGAACCACTGTCGTACGATAACTGATGATAGGAATAGCTAATCGCGATGGCTCACTCCCTCTTAATATACTAATTTATAAATGCGGAATGAGTAATCGAAGAGTCAAATTTTTAAGAGCGCGTATATATACGTGATGTCACTTTCACAAGGTGTGTCGTAAAAAAATATTGAATAGATCATTATGATTTAATTATTATTATTTAAGGAAAAAGAAAAAGGAAATAGACCTAACAAAATAAAAATCAGTTGTGGCGGAAAAAAGGAGAGAAGTAGTGAGAGGCCGGTGGGGTAACTGCAAGCCAGTCCAGTAATGGTATAATACCTGAAATTTTGACTTAATTATTGTGCGGCACAAAACGAAAAAATCAATTTGTACCAGCCCGCAATCCAGACAACACAATACAAATGTTATATAGTATACATTAGTCCATTTTTATTGAATCTATGAAGATTATAGCGCATTAATAAAGAAAATGAATAAGGAAACAGAGTTGCTCATCATATGAACTGAAAAAAAGTAGGATACGAAAAAGACCAGAGAATAATGTGTGATAAAATAAAAGTTAAGATTGAGAATGAAAATGTCGCTGAAATTTACTTAAGATTATATCATATAAAGATAGGAGCCCTATAGAGGTTGTAGACTAGCAGACTATGAAAGTCATTATTCACACTAACACCTTAACTTTTGTCCGTATCGCAGGCCGGTGTTTTGAGATTAGTGGGAGGAGATGGGCGCACACCACATTAAGAAATTACTCTGCGAAAAAGTAATAAGCGTAAACCTGACGTGTGTATATGAGATTCCAACAGGCCGTCGTTTGCTCGTCAATAGAACGGTTATTCACCACAGATTATAAAAGATAGAGACAATCATAAAGAAAAATATGTTGAGTAGAGATAAAACCGCGATGAACGGTTAGATGTTATATATATGAGATGATTTTTTTAAAAAAATAATAAAATAATATTATAATATATAAATGGGTATATATTATATATAAAATAATAGTATATATATATATATATATATATATATATATATAATATATATAATATATAAAATTAATAATTATTAATAGATATAATATAATTAGATATATATATATATAATTATAGTAGAATATATATATATATTAATATATATTATATAATATATATATATATATAGTATATGATTAATATATATATAATATTATAATATAATAGTAATTATAATAATATAGTAATAATATATAATAGAGAATAGATATATTATTAATAGATAATTGCTAATGGGATGGGGTAAAAGTATTAAGTAGTGCCTAATCGTCATTTTTCTTCACAGTTCTTTACTTATGCTCACATTCATGATGTCGGCACCACACCTCAGGTAGAGAGCGCTTGCGTGTGGATGTAAGAGAGAGATTATGGTTGTGGTGTGACATTCTATACGTAAGTGCTGGTTGTGATATTGTTTGGGCTATATTGTTGATATCAAGTGTCTAAGATTGTGATAGGCCCATCCAATAGTATGCTTAAGGCTTGATTTATATTTGGTAAAGGCAGAAGGCGAGCATGAGGATGATGGAGATCACTCCGGGTACTACATAGGTCGCCCGCACCCGCTTCTGCTCGTCTAAAGATGCGATGTAGCGGCCCAGAATCGAGATGCAGAGCTAACGTGGAGGAAAGACGAAGGATTCATTCCGCTGAAAGGAAACGTTATGTGAACCCTGTGAAAGATTAAGAACATATGGAGTCTGCGCCAGCGAAGTAGTGATATCAACTCGCAAAAGGAGATAAAGATATGTACAATAAATATAATTCTTGGTGATGAACTTGAGAGAGTGTAGCGGGCCCAGGTGAAAAAAGAGGGTGTTGGTTACCATACCAATATATTCCAAAGCAGTCATGGTGTTACGGATTTGTAATACAATCACTCTGTCTTGGGGACTTGGCTACTGGTTGGAGAACTGTGGATAGGGATGTTACGCAGTATAGAAAACCTATAGCATCCAACAAGCTCGATGTTACCAAGGAAGGAAAGGGCTCCATATGTCATAAAATGAGAGTCCAACCGAAACCCAGATTACGCGAATAATTTGAATCGAAGTATCTGTGATCGAACGGATCATGATTTTATTGACGAACTGGCTAATCGTTAATGGTCGAATAGGTTGAAGCTTTGTTATGTTTTTAAAATGGTAACGACGAAGACCGCGTTTCGAGTTTTTTGCCACGGAAATTATGATTAGGTGATTTGGAATACAAACATGTATGAGGAATTTGAGAAATTGTATTTTTAGATTATGAATACGTTACTTTTATAATAAATAATGAATAATTGCGTATTTTCAATATATATATATTAAAGGATGTTGGGAAAAAAAATTGGCCTAGGTCAATAGTTGAACGTCCTTCGGAGAAGAAAGTAGAGTAGAACTTGGATAGATGCGACAGAAAAAGTAATATGAGCCCAAGTGAGAAGAATCGAGTGAAGATGTAAAGAGATCGTTTGTGTGTTTGGATCAAATTTCTCCTACTTCGAAGCATAGGAATGGATAGAAGTAGAGAGATAATAGATAGATTATAAGATAGAAGAGTAGTCTAAATATTCTTTGGATAGAGTAACCGGGCATAATGATTCTCGAGATATTATGAAAAAAGAAAGAATATGAACGTTGAGAGCTGATTGCGAGAGATATATAATTATTGAAGAAAGAAATGCTATAATTCTTTCTATTGTGTACAGGAGAAGCGACGATCAGTGAATTACAGGTGATTCACGCGATTATGAGAAGAATATCGGAGCAACCTGTATTCCAATCGATGTATACGATTAATCAGCATGCTCGCGATGTAGTATAAAAAGCGAGAGCTACAGAAAAATACGAGAGCGGGGATTTGGAAACAGTTAATATGCCATCTTTTAATGATTGAGAGACCTATGAGATAAAACGGCTAAAAACTTAATAGGACGTATAAAGATTGAATTACGCGGGCTGAGATGTATTAGTATATTGATAAATAAGTAAGGAAGGTTAGTAAAAGGTTCAAGATAAACGGAGGAGAATTTTATAATATAATTATGGACTGTTTATCTGAAGGAAAAGCCCTATTTAAGGTATCCAAGACGAATAATTATTTTAATATTTACTTATGATACCGTCAGAAAATCGATTGAGACCCAGAATGAATATTTAGTATGTAAAGAAGATGATGTGAAAGTATCGAGCGATTATATTTTAGAATAAAGAATGGAATAAAAATTTTTTGAATAATTATTATTTTTATATTGTGAATAGAAATATAATAGAAGATGGTCATACGGATATAGAAAGGGCGATATTGATTCAAGATATTTCTTAATCAAATTATTGATTTAATTGACCTACTATGTAAAAGGAGGCATGACTATAGAGCTAGTGTTACAGGACGTCATAAAATTCCAAGTGTAGATCTTATAGATTTATAATAATGTAGAACTATATTGGTGGAAAAAATGGTAGTCCTCAGAACCCAGAAGAGAGAACCGAGATCCCATAAATTATACAAACATATTAATTATAAGGCGAGACACAACCACCCTTCCCCATAACTACATAATGTGTCGAACGATGATTTTTAGTTGATCGCAAACGCACCCCTCAACCCGCCAGCAAGGCATGCGCCGGTCCGAACACACACTTAGAGTTTGTGGGCCCTAGTTTTCGCCGAGCGTGAGAATTTTGTGCAGAAAAACTATGTACCAGTATGCGAAACAACCACTGACCCAATGTGACGGAGACACCGCACGTGTGGCTAAAGTGCCCAGACGAGAAAAAAACAATAAAGTACTGAAAGAGTACTTCGTTTGATACAGCAAAGCCACCTAAAATACGGATTGGAACACAGTATATTCGCCTCCTGTAATATAACAAGAATAGATACTCCAATATTATTACGCTGAGTTAGGGTTGTGGAAAGATATTTGCAACTCGCGTGTTGTACCATTTCCTACAACGCCGAATAAAAGGAAGCAGTATCGAGCCAATAATTTGGTGTCTCTTTCATTATTCGATCGCAAGGTTCCCGCATCCCGGTTAATCAGGAGGCGAGTTTGGACATTTCTGTGATAGATTTTTCGACTTGAGTGGGAAAGAAACAAGTACTGAAGAAGACTGTGTGCATGCCCAGCCTAAGACTTACATAGTGTGGATACAAGATTTACCCACTTAAAGGAGAAGGGCAATAGAAGGGGGATAGTAGGTGCAATCCTGCTTATAATCAACATCCCGCGGCACTAGAGAAGAATTGGCTATCGTGTCCAGTCTGTGGTATCTGTCCTACTCCTCAATTAATAAAATAAAAATTTCGAGGTGTCGAGAACATAAAGGGGCTAACCAATATGCTCGCAACCAAATATCACAGACCCACGAAATTAAAAAAATGAGTCAAGTGCCAGATGTTAAGGGAAGGACACATCCAAAAGGGAGACGTTTAGAGACTTATCTAGAAACCCGGTGTTGTAAGCGAGCAATGTTTCATAACAAAGATTGCTAGACATGGCACACAAAAGAACCAATGCAAAGTGATCTAAAGAAAATCCAATTAGTCAAGAAATAAGAAAAATAAGACCTGCCCGAAGCTCTTTACCCAATAGGTTGCAAGTTCAATCTATCATTGAGTTAGGGTGGGGAACACGGCAGCTTCAAGGAGGGCACGAAGTCGACTATCTCCTCGTCCCTCGGCCTAAGAAATGGCAGTCCGCTGTTTGTGTATTTATGCTGCGTAGGTGGCCCTAAGGAGATAAGAAGTCCTCGTGCCCTACCCGAATAAAGAGCCCAGAGAGGCAGGCCAAGGTGTGTGAGAAAAGCAAGATTGTGGTAAAGTAAGGGAATTAAAAATCCCTAATTTGGCACAAACCCATGAATATAGGGAACGATTTTTGTCCCACCACCTTAAGAAAGATCAAAATTTGTGCTCCAAAAGCAACGTGCTTCAGAGCAGAGAATAGGAGAAAGAAATCTTGCCAATGGCCGCGGGATACGACGAAAAAAGGAAAGGAGCGTTAGCGTAGTAATAAAACGCGCTCAGGGTGAAGTTTTTTAAAATTCAGAAACGAGCAGAAAAGGAAAACCCTGCTGAAGTTGTCTGGAATAGGAACGCAGAACAGAGATGTGTGCCTTAATTGTTGATCTCAGATACGTAGAGTGCCTAGTTAGAAGACCATTAACTGTATGTGATGATGATGCATCGCTCAGGTGTGTGTGTACGTGAACAACGCGTGAAAGCCAGTCTGGTGTTCACCTGTCGCTCATAAACTTCTTTATTCGAACCCAGGTCTCGAATGTATGAAGCTAGCGGTAGAATCACGAGAAATACTTGCGTAAAGGAGCCACAGAAAAGTGAGCTCCAAGTTGGGTACGGTGGGGTATCTCTGTTATGGCCGCGTATCGAAGTGACACCAATTAGGCTGAGATAGCCAAGAAGGGAGGACGATTTTTTGTGGTCCTCCAAACGGAATCGAAGTGGAAGGATAAGAGAAAATAGAAGATAGAAAGACATATGGCTACGCTGGCTCATGAGGTGGTGCGTCCTCATCTATTATCTCCCCTCTGAAGAGAATAAATAGTTTAAGACACAACTTGAGTGCGCAGAAGAAAACCTGCTCCACCCCCGGGCGGAAACTGAACTAAGTATGAGGAGAAAATAGGTGAGCCTCGGAGGACCCCGTAGCCAATCTGGGAGAAGTAGAGGGTCAGATAATACTGCCTCTACGCACCCAATCTCTGTCACAACCAGAGGATTATTTCTTAAATTGATATGTATTTATCTCGAAAAGTACGAAAATTAAAGAAAAAACAATCCATACTCCAGTGTCTTGAGCGGGGGATCAGGAGCTGGCGCTTACACAACGTCAACCTTGTGGCCACAAATTGGAATGACTCAAGCAGGAAGCAGTATCGTAATTCCCTTTCACCCGTGGAAAATTGATATTGGCAAAAATAGACTCCCTTATGTCTAAATAAAAAGCAGACATTTTCGGATAACAAGTACAAAGACTCAGACAATTAGGTGATATGTTCGTCACATGCAATTACGCCATAAATGGACTTATATAGCAATCATAGTATGGAGCAGCGAGGAAAATACATCTGCTCACACTTAGAGGCTTGTAATGTTTTTTCTACAACCAATATAATGACTCTCGTGATATGAGACACGAGTACACAAAACCTACTGCACAGCACATTCAACAGAGTTGGTGCATTGTTTAGATTGAAAAAGGAGCCATTTCGGAAGGTGGAGGGAAAAAAGCAGTCGAGAAGTGGGTAGAGATAATAACTAAAACGTATAATGAAAACCATCGTTGCCTGTTATCTCTGTGAATGAGGCGGAAAGGTATACGGTTATTCGTGCCAAGTGAGAGATTCTAGACTCTCCTCTAGCTCAACCACCACCACAGCAACTATCTCGCAATAAATACCAACGGAAGGGTGTTCCCTGATAGTAAGAATATCTGCAACTGATATTATATACACCGATAATTTGTATTAAACTTATCTATATGAGCATAAGTACGCCATTTATCGAACCTGAAAAATTATTCTCTCATATGACAAATCAATGACGAATCGCTTTATAAACATCACTATTTCTAAAGTAGACTTTAAATTCTATAAATATCTAAAGCAGACCATAAGTGTAATAATAAGGTAGTAAGAAAAAACTAACAAGCATTTAAATAAATAATAGGTGATTTACGCAACCGTAATGTATAGGCGAAATAGAGGTGATAAAGACAAGCCAACGGATGTAAATAATCCAATATACCAATTGAATTGATACTAGAGTCAAGAGAAATTTTGAGATTGAAGAACTTAAAAGTATGCCGGGTTTGAGCGCCCAATGAGCATGAAAGCAAGTTAAGCGTGTGCGTTAATGCCAAAAAGATGCTGAGCGGAATAAAGCCAGTGTATTACTGGACAGTGCGTTTACAAATAAATCACGAATACACTCAAGAGCTAGATAAAATAAACGACGATACAGAAGTGAGAATCACACGAAGAGGATAAAAAAAGAAACAGACTTGAATGTCACTCCGCCAGATAAAGTCACGTGACATTAATGTGGAAGTTCTCACTAGTGATCATGTTCGAGCTCTCTTTTAAAAAAAAAACTTGGTTAGTGTGAATTGACAGAATTTTAGATAAACGAAGTTACGAGCCGATAATTGAAAGGGATGTAATGCCACATGAATAAGTTTGTGGTGGTTACGCCCAAAGGAATGTGATGAGGTGATTCAAAAAACACATAGTTTAAAGAATTTCTGGATTTATATAGTGTGTCGGTTTACAATTGAAACCCCTCCTATGAAACTTAACGTTATTTCCTCAGTAAATGAAAAGTGACCCCTAAATAGATAGACCCAAAGAAATGTTTCCCGGGCGGTCCTATATTGTTAGTAGTAGCCCCGTTCCATACTCGTCGTAGGTGAGTGGCAGAAAGTCAAGTATAATGAGCGAGATGCTAACGAGGGACATTAAGATGTGTATGAAAAATAGATTTACGAGTACAATATGCCTGTATGAAATATTAATAAAATTAATGCGAAGAGTCAATTTCAATTTAGTATGTTTAGTGATGTGGAAAGGGTCGGGTCTAACTTCATTAATGATGGAGGAAAAAGAATGATTAGATAGTGAAGAATCGCAGTGAGGATAAGAGAGTATTTATAAGGTAACCCTGATACAAGTATCTATTATTACGTGCTCTGTTCATACTAAACGGATTAAGACGCGATCGCATGATGTCGGGATAAATCCACGAATAAGACTAGTAGACGGATCTATGAGTACAACGGTAGTCCAGGGTGGAAGACGGAAGAGCAACGTCAGCCGTAAGGAATAAGGTATTGAAAATAGCGGAGTTAGCAGGACTGTTAGAAAAATGGTGAAGGCCGGCCCCTAAGGGGGGAACTGGGGCCCACCCAGCCTCCGCCGATTGAGTAAGTCCGCGTAGACAAACGAAGAGTATGAGATCGGAACGACGATATCGTATTACTTGATAAATCATTGAGAGCATATAAGATTCTACGGTTTTCCTCCCCGGACAGTGACATGGAACCGGTGAACGCCGAGATTCTTCGTAAAAAATATCATGAGATTTAGTTGTTTTCTCTTTAGCATTTCTAAGAGAACTTCGGATAATTTCTTTGCATGTTCGTAGCACACCGAGCCGATATATTCCCGAAGTTCAAAATCGAGCAACACACTCATATTCGCGATCACTTTTCGTTGTTCATCCGTCCATTCAACTTTTTCTGGGCGAGGTAAAAGTCGGTTGTGTTCACTATCGTGATCATCATTAACTCTTCTTTTAATCTCGATATTAACCCCAAAAGGGGCACGGGATCTCATCCCTCTAGAACCAGAAATGGTAAATTCTTGAAGGTTCGATTTCATCGTAGAGCTATCTTCGGCGATCTTTCCTTCCGAGAAGCGATCTTTGGTTGAAAACGTGCTAGTGTTATCCGCTTGCGACAAAACACGTCGACGGTCGCTATCGTGATCACGACCAATGGAAACGTCGCATCTTCTTCTTTTAGCGTCGACAACAATACCCGAACAGACCCATATTCCCTCGGAGCCAGATTCCCTAAATCCGCCAACGTCCGATTTCATCGTAGTGCGATTTTCTCCCGAGAAATATTATTGTTCCGTTGAGGAGGAAGGGATTCGTAGTATCTGTCAGCGACGAGTTGGGCGGGTGTCTTTTATCGTCACGAGTTAGTTAATATTGCGCAAGAATCTGGAAACAAAATTTTAAATAAATATTGAAATAAATAGTTTGACAATGTAAAATATAAATCACATTAAAAATAATAATAGTCGCTTATATATAAATATATTATATAATATATATATAATAAATATTTTATTAAATATATAATATTGTGAATATATATATATATATATATTATAAAATATAGATATAGGTATTAAATCTACAATATAAAAATTAGTAAACTTAATGAGTAATTAAAATTATTTAATCTATTTACTAGCGCTATAGCTGATACCTCCTGGGTGAGAAAACTCATGTGACAAGCAAGGACTATGGAGTAGAATAGAGACGTAGATATATTAGAGTTTATCACCGTATTATTTAATTATATCAAAAATATATAGATATATGTTTGCATAGTATTCTGGGATTTTAAAGCTATAGCTTTATAATATATTATTGTCTTAGATTTAATTTTTATCTTGCAAATTATAAATTAGCATAATACATACCACCTGACTCGGAGCTGAAAACTGAGTCAGAGTGACGCAAAAGAGGTACGCATAGGCTCACGCCATAGAAGAGCGGAATAGGCGATAGGTCAGCTCACAATAGAGGAATTAGCTACTTTGAATGTTGACAAAATATATAATGAAAAAGGCGCATGACACCCATGTTGGATTGCAGTGTCCCCGAAACCGGCAAACATGGAAGAGAGGCCCACTCCAAAAAATATAGGCCGCCCAGTCTAGAAGAGATATTAGATAAGAAGAGAGAGATAGATGAATAATATATATATATTAATAAATATATTAATATTGATATATGTGAGTAATATATATAATTTAAATATGATTAATAATAAATTAAGATATATATATATAATAATATATGAAGAATATATTAAATATATTTATATAGTATTAGAATATATATTAGTATATATATAGATAAGTAATATATATATAGTAAATAAATATATATAGATATATATAGTATTAATATATAGTATATATAAGATAGATAAATATATATAATATATCCGCGAGAAACCTTGATTTAAAATACATTTCAAAAGGACTTTACGCCAGCCCAAGAGATAAGAAAACGAGGCTTTACAATATTTGTGCCACTTATCCCTAAAAGATGATTAAAAAGAGCCGAAGCAGTAAAAGGGTGCGTTTCGTTGGCGTTTTTAGTGTATTGTTTTCCTTCTAGAGATTTCTCCTGTGAAAGAAAAAACCGTCGTCTGGTACATATGAAGCGTATCGTGACGGAAGACCCAAAAGATTTAGGTTGCCAAACACCAATTCTTCAACGCCAGATAGTCCGGCATAAAATATAGACCCAGGGTGTGGGTTTTTCGTGTCCCGGATCGGTTTACGAAAATGAGGGCGTCGGAATGCCACTATTTTATTATTGTGTTTTTTATTTTTATTGTTATATATTAGTTTCACGTCGGAAAAGAGAAAAGTGGTATTGTATCCCGAATGTACGAAGGGAATTGAAGAGATTGTAAAGCCGAACTAATTACTTTATAAAAAAAAACATATTGAGTTGAGCATAAGTAAATATAGTGAATTATAGTATGTATATGAGGATCAGTGTGTTCTTCAATACTAATTATTCGTGGAGTTGCGACGGCACCCGTTTGATGTCTAATAATTCAAAGTATTTGACCGAGATTGTCACCTTCCTTATGGCTTATTTTCTAGATAGGTATAGGGAATAGTTCGTCCCATATATAAATACCCGAACTCCGCAAGCAGTACGAATACCGTCCTATGTATTATGAGGAGATTAAAATAATAAGTGAATATAGTGGACTGCATTATTCTAGTAGCCGATTTATATTAGTGCGAAGGTCTGAATTCAAAAATTCGAAAAAAAAAATCAAAATTCTTCCGAGGCGGACTTTGTTTCGTGACGCCTCTTTAGCGGGTATTTTAATAAAGAAAATAGACTTAAATGTGAATGTTAAACATAAAATAAAACAGTTTCATATCCTTTCTCGCGAATTACCCTCGTCTCCCTTCTTCACTCTTGCGTCGACTTCTATCTCTTCTCATTCTTACCTGTGCTCTCTCTTTCCTCGACCTCCCGCATATCCGCGATCCTGGTGTCCTCCTTTACCGTCCTGCTGCTAAAGAAAAAAATGAGGAATTTCAGGTAAGCACTTCTATTATATAAATTTTATAGGTTATATATTTACTAGAATACAGTTTATATCAACTATATATATATATTATAGGCGGAACGATTAGTACGTATATATTACTACGAAGGTATATAATAATTAGGGACGTAATAATATATTATAATAGATTATACATATTAATATATTATTGTTATATTATATGAATTTAATATTTATTTTATTTTAAATATATTTAATTTATTTTTTTAATTATTATATTAGGCTAATTTACCTTCATTATAAATATGTATATTTAAAAGTATAGCGTTTCGATTAGCCGGCATATGTATCTTAAAAACTATAACATGCGTAACGAAGTAAAAGGGAATATACAGGATGGATCTTTTATGTGTTACAGAAGTTTTGCGCCTGGGAATAAAGAGAAAAAAAACATAAAAAAAAAAAAAAAAAAAAAAAAATTCTACCTCAAAAAACTAAACTACAAGAGCTACAGCAAAAAGGAAATGACATGTAGAAGTGACAGGGATAAAAATTTTACATAAGAAAAGTGTAAAAAATATAAATAAAAAATAAAAAGAAAAATGATAAGTCGAAATTTGATTTGAATAATCGGCGCTCAAAGTAGAGTCAATGTGGATGTTTGAGAGAGCCATATTTGTTAGAGAGACACCGATGGGGAGCTTGGTCTTTAAGTTTTAAAAAACTAGGTCTTAATGTTTTATGATGTTCTACTAGTGTATTTTTGTATTCCCAAAAAAAGATTAACCCTCAAAAGTGTAGTTACCTTCAAATAATTAACACCGTCTACCAATTGTGAATGTTTAGCTCATAGAAATTGAATTTAGGCAGCGTGCGCGCATGCCGCGGTAAACAAATCTGGAGAGGGAAAAGAAAATCCACTCCACCCCCTCTCCGACAGATGAAAGGGCTCACTACTTGGGCTCACCACGGCTGTCTGTATGTCTGAGTTATTCGTTGGTTCTCGGCCGTGTGCTCTCCCTCCCCGTGGGAGGGAAGAAGAAAACCACCCCCCAGGGGTCACCCCCGATCACCACCTGCCGGCTTAGTATCGCGACCACCGGATGGGCCGAGAAGAAAGCAGGAATTAAGATTAATGTCGACTAATTCTATCTAATTTCTTTCACGGGAAAAAGCAAAGAATAAAAGGGATTCATCAGTTACATATCGTCGCTAAGCTTTAATTTCTTATGATTTCACTACACTATCTATTATTGTTCTGTTGAGAGTGTGGTATCTCACCTGTTGCTAGTGAGAGTGATATTGTTTTAACCAGCTGTCCCAAAAAGTATGTACCTTTACGCTATATGTGAAAGCCAGAATGTGGGTATTGCGTAGAAGGAGATGATAGGCGTGGCGTGGAGTGGGTGCTCGTGGTGTTCGTGTGGGGGGGGTGTAGCTGTGTGGGTTTATGGGATACAGGTCAGGTTTCTAAAACCTGTAATGGCATCCATGGAAGAGTCTCCCTTTATGCCAATAATGATTATCTTTCCATGTTCACGTACCCTCTTTAGTCCTTGGGGCAGTAGAAAAGCTGTATGATACGCTAAGATGACGGTCTTTACTGTATAACAGACCACGGCGACCACAGAATACAGATAGAGAGGGATCAGAGTCAGAGAGATAACGTTTTGACAGAAGTATGAGAATTAGATACCAGAAGATACGATCCTGCGGAGGGGATCAATCTTAGAGGACCGGGTTCTGAACTTCTTAGACAGCTAGTCACTATTAAAAATATTAAAATGTAACGTTTCTTCAGGAATTACGCAGTAAATAATAAGAAGAAAAGACCTTCAGAGAACGAGGAATCAAAGATCAGATAGGGTGCAGAAGAATAATTGCGTTGCATTAAGGGAACGGATAGATAAGAGAAAGAGGCCTAAGTGATATAGCTGTAATTACGGAATTGACAGCGTGATAAATAATTAGAGATTGAAATTAAATTAGGTATGACCGATTTATTTCTAGTACCGAGTATAGGATATAGAAAGTGCGTAATTTTAAGAATGTAGTCTAAAAATGTCAAAATTGACGGAATAAAAAATAAATGATATTCAATTGTAGTTTTCAGAGAGTATCGACGTTTTGGAAAGCGATTTTGACTTTATTAGAGAAGTATACCTTTATGATTAAAGTGAAATAAACGAGGTTGCCTGTTGAGGTGTAAAGAAAACAAAGTCTCAGACTATTTGTAGGTAACATATTTTACGAGGAAAAGCCTAAAACGATGTTGTCATAAGCGTTATAAAAGAAATGTGAATAATTCTAAAACGCGATTAAAGAGGAGAATCATTTTAATTGTTGAGAGGGCTTGAAGATTAACGAAAAGCAGGTATTAGCAAACTAGTATATAAGGCGAGCAGACGTATCCGGAGGTATAAAAGAATGAGGTACGGTTTCGATAGCAATATTTTTTGATTTTATTTTATTAAGATAATTTAGACTTTTTTGTGTAGTAAGCATGTTACTATTTGAAATTTCATTATTTGTGTTCTAGGCACGAGCCTTACTGTATAAATAAAGAAAATATTGGAATAGAGGTGAAAATTAGAAAATAATAAGTTATAGAGATGCATATTGTTCTCAAACTGTTATAGTATGAGACGTGACGTCACATTTGAGGGTATGGCGCAAGGCTTCTTCACTCAGGAAAGAGGTGACGCTGAAGAAAGTTGTGAAACATTTAAGATTTGGATATTTATTGAGTTATTTTATTTAAAAGTTTTAATATGAAAGAAGCGATATTTTGAATTTCCAACTTATGTTAAAAGAGACATTATAGGGCCGGCTCACTTTAGGTGTGTGAGTGCCACATATATTCCCTAGAAGATAAGTCAAAAATAATAATTCGAGAGCAAATCCTAAGGTGAATGCTTTTAGAGCATTTGCTGTGATCATGCAAAAATGTATTGGCTAAATTATTGTAATGATTAAATGTATAAGACCCACTATTTTATTTAAAATAATTGGACTTGATTCATTTTAATTTTTAAGAATCTAACATGGGGTTACTTCGGCAGAAAACTTGAATTAGGTCAAGGTAGAGTTGACCACGGCGAATAGTCGAAAATAAAGTGATTTGAAGAGACACTGGATGACGATATACTATATATTATTTATATTAAATATAATTTTTTTTATACCTTAAATCTCAAGTTATTTTAATTTTCTGATTTAATAAATAAATAATTTTTAGAGAAAACTAAATTAAAAAAAAAAATAAAATAATAATAGATTTTAAAGCAACCACACGATTTACCTCGGAGAACGTCGGTGCACGCACAGTATAGGTGACGTAAATTGTACGTAAAAAAGCCCAAAATTAAATTGATTATGGGCTCTACGAGCGTTTATAAACTTAAGAACATCGTTAAGAGCGTGAATGAGGTGTAGTTCTAATTAGTGAGCGTATTACACAGGAACATTTAAATAAACTAAAAGCGTCTAAGTCAAAATCGTACTCTCCAAAAAGTCGAGCCTCGGAAAAAATATGAAATTTTTTTTTTTCGAATTACCTGATTTTGATATTACCATTTTTGAGTTGTTAATATACGGGTAACGTAGCAATAATAGTGAGTCACATATATATGATAATGAAATAAGTTTATTTACGGCATTATACGAAAGTTATCGCCCAGAGAATAAGAAAGTTATAGGACCGTTTGATCGTTCGAGTTCGTTTTTATGGTAAT
>JABUQX010055363.1:0-36305 GCA_015478945.1 Trachelipus rathkii
CAGTGTGCTTCGTTCCAATCAATTTGGTGTTTAACCGTTTTCGCATTGCCGCGACCTTTCGCGTTTTCGTGCGCCGCTTCAACTGTCTCATCAATTTTCCACCTTTATCACTTCTACTCTCCTCTTTTCTCCCTTTCCTATACATCACTCTCCACCCTTATCTAGCAACCACCAAATAGTGATCAGATATCCCCCTCCCCGCCCCTCTAAACACATTTACATCTAGTAATCTGCTCTATCCTTCCCATTTTACACACATAATCCAGTACCGCCCTCCCTCCCGTTATCTCACTCTTCCTTGTATACTTATGATTTTCACTTTTTTGAACCAAGTATTCCCCACACTATCATTCTTCTTTCAACACACAACTCTAACAGACTTTCTCCATTGACATTCCTCTCCCCTACCCCAAATGGTCTTATTTTCCACCCCCTCCTTCCACTCCTGCATTATAAAATCTCCCAATAGACAAATTTTATCATTTTCCCCGAAACTTTACACTCATTCAACTCACTCCAAAATCTTTCTCTCTCCTCCCCCCTCGCTTCCATTCACTGGTGCATATGCACATATAAAAACCCACTTTTCCCCGAATTTCACCTTTACCCACATTATCCTCGAACTCACCTGGTTGCACACCATATCCCACACCTCTTTCCTCATAGCTATTCCCCTTCCCTCGCCCTCACTCTCTCGTTCCACCCCTGATATCATACCCTTGTATTTTCCAAAAGTCCATCTCCTCTCCCTTCAACTTAACAGTTAACCCTAGCACGTCAACCTTTTTCTTCAGAGCATTAATGTTTCGATAACTTCAAATCTTCCTTTCCCCTCTCATTCATACATCCCCACAGTACCTCTCTCCTCCCCATCTTTTTCCTTCTTCTATATATATATATATATCCTCAGGCTGCACGCTTTATGTGGGACTCCCCCACCTTAGGCACTAACCTAAGGCCACCACCCCAACTCACCAAATATACTTTACATAATATAATAACAATAAAAAGGGTTTAAGAATAAACAATATAAAATATAAAATATAAAAAAAAATATAAAAAGTTAAAACCTACTCTATTTATATTATATACCCCCGTTAAAACTTTATTTATTTATTAAAATCTTTATAATTATTTAAAATATATATATATATATATATATATATATATATATATATATATATATATATATATATATAAATATATATATAAAAAATACTATAATATTAACAATAGAATTAAAAGTTACTATCAATGCTACACACGAGACTTGTTCGTGGCTAGCATGTAATTAATCGTGACGTCACGATTTCACAGGAGCGTGAGCCAATCAGAGTGAGAATTATTTCTCTTAGTAAATATTTTCCAAATTTATATTTTTCTACATAAACTATTATATACTTCTACCAATCCACAGAATCCCTTCTTACAGTAAAATGATTGATTGACGTTTAAGCAAAATCGAAGTCGTGAAATGTTGAAAAGCCCCAAGACGTCCTTCTTGACAAATCTCGTCGAGACGTAAATGATGATGAAGGATTACTTGTAGAATAGTTTACGGTCGCCAGGTTGACCAACAAATAAGTACTAAAGAAAGAGGAATTGAAGAAAATTCTTACACTCTTGAAAAAATGAAGAAAACCTCTTAAAGACACTTGCAAGTCTTGAGTCACACAGACGACATTTCTTGGCGTCGTGAATGAATAAATGAATCTTGCTCAATATTTATTTTGGTCAAATATATATTACAAATTTATATACAGTATAGTTGTATATTCTTGTCAATAGATTTTCAAAGATATTATAAATAAATATATTACATACACGAAATACCTTCAATGCTTATGTGCTAATTAGAATAGTTAATGTTAATGCAAAATCTTCTTCACAAAGATCGTAGAATCACTTTATTAAAATAATAGTACAAACTAGTCCATTGGCGAAATTTGAAATGCTACACAGTTATATTGCAGTCTAGCATAAATGTTTTAAACGTGATGATTTAATTATTCAAATATATCATAAGTAAGTAAATATATAATTGCACTTTTAAGTATCACATACAATTTCTTCTTAAGAATATTAAAATAGAATAGACACATATAAATCTACCACATTGAAAAGGCATTCGCAAATAATAATCACAAACCAAAGTCAGAGCGTGGTAGCTTGCACGTCTGACTCCGCACCCGTATATATATATATATATATATATATATATATATATATATATATATATATATATATATATATATATATATATATATATATATATATATATATCTTTCTTTATATATATATATATATATATATATATATATAAATTACCAGAGGCGACTCTACACTTCATTGCTCGGAGAGCGCGATATCGATATAAACGATCGATCTTCTTCAAATTTCATAAAAGTTACGATAAAATTCTTTTTTTTTTTTTTTCGAAAATTGGTCATATAAATGAAAATATTACAATAATATAAAGATTACTTAAAATTTAAACAAAAAGAAGTGTAAATCGTCATTGATATATTTTCAATTAATTAGGGTGAGCAGCTCGAGGCTTCCTAGAAAAGCCAGAGAAAACTAGGAGCATATGCATTAGCATTGAATTTGTTTTTATAAGTTTTGCTTTTTCTAGGAATCTAATAAAACACGTTTAATTTAAAAATTAAAATGAACATTTATTTGTTCATAATGCACATTCAGATGCAAAGTGTATTTGGAATTCTATTACTTCCAATATTTTTTTATCCTATAAAATTGTATTTGGCATCTCTTAATATATATATATATATATATATATATATATATATATATATATATATATATATAATATATATATATATATATATATATAATATATATATATATATATATATATATATATATATATATATATATATATATATATATATATATATATATAGCCTATATATATATATATATATATATATATATATATATATATATATATATATATATATATATATATATATATATATATATTTATCTATAGAGATATATAATTTAAATATATAAATATATAGTCGTATTTATATTCATTTGCACATAAAGTCTTGCACAAGTACGTAAAGATGACATTGCTAAAATTTAATTAAGCAAATAAAAAGAATATGAATTATCCTTAGAGATATATATATAAATAAATATATATATGTGTATGTATATATATATATATCAATATATTAATATATATATATATATATATATATATATATATAACATATATATATATATATATATATATGACCTCCGTTTCATGATTTTTTTTTTTTTTTCTTCATATATTGTTATTATATGATACTAGCAATAAATTTGAGTGCTGATGAGTGTGTTTTATGTGTTGGTTCATTATTTTGTAGTTTCCCAGGTTTTTCTAGATCAACCTCCTAGAATATAGACAATAACTACATCATCAAACTGTTGCTACCTTATTTATGATTTGCTTTTAAATTCCAATAATGATCTTGCAGATTAAACTATATATATATATATATATATATATATATATATATATATATATATATATATATATATATATATATATATAACATATAACATATATACTATATATATATATATATATATATATATATATATATATATATTAGGTTACGTTACATAAGGTTCATTAGGTCAGGATGGGATAGGTTCTAGGTTGTTTTCGGTAGGTTGGGAGGTTATGTTAGGTTGGTTTGGAGTTGGGTTGATTAGGTTAGGTTGGCTTACACGACCCAGGATAGGATAGGTTGATAGGTTGGGTGATTAGTTAAGGATAGGTTAGTTTAGGTAAGATGGGTTCAAGTCGTGTTTACATTTTTTTTAGCTAAATTATTAATTATTTTTTAATTAAGAAATAATACTACCTTTTGATTTTCTTCGTTCAAAATGCCAGAAACTTACAATTTTTTAGATTGCTATAAATTCAATCAAAAATTATTCCCCAGCTTTGCATTTTGATGCAATGATGATTATATATTGAATAAATTAATTATTAATATTTAAAACTTTTTGATCATTTTTATTTTAACAAATTAATTGTTAGTATCATATATTAAAAATTTATGAAGAAAAAATTTGAAAACAAACAATAGACGCATGTTTATAACAGGAATGGTCATATATATATATATATATATATATATATATATATATATATATATATATATTTATTTTTATATATTTTTATATATAATTTCTTTATATATATATATATATATATAAATATATCTATATATATTTATATATATATATATATTTATATATATATATATATATATATATATATATATATATATATATATATATATATATATATATATATATCTATATATATATATATATATATATATATATATATATATATATATCTACTTATATATATATATATATCTTTCTCTACATATATATATATATATATATATATATATATATAATACTTATTTGATTTAGTTACCCGTAAATTAATTTTAACAAATTATGTTATAACCTTAAAGAAAACGGGATTGTTCATATGACAGGATTTCAAACTGCGAGTGATCACAAAATAATTTAATTAGTATCCAATACCGTATGTGGAAATATGAAATAACAAAAGCAAACAAAATAAATATTAATTAAAAGGTCATTGAAGACAGTCATCATTAAAAAATATTGGAACAGAAAAAAGCGAGAAAATTTTACATATTAATTTTCCTGATTAAAAGCTAATTTATTATCAAAACCGTTAAATAATGGCAAGTAATAAACTCAATTTCTTGATAATGAGTAAAATTACATACATAAACAAAAAATAATTTTCTCTTTTGAAATATCCTGATGCTGTTAAAAGGCTCTATTAATGGCAAGAAAAATTCTATAATGTCTCAAGGAGAAAAAAAACTCATTAAAAAAAAGAAAAAAAATGAAAAAAAAGAAAACCTAACAATTTGAATGATGAAATAAAAAGTATTTTCCAAAGAATGCAGGTTTAGTATAGTCGGTTTGGTTTCATTTACATTAAAGAAAGTTTTGAAACTGACTATTAGGGTAAAAAATGACAACATTCGTTGTCTACATCTTTAGAAAACTATACATTTTAATTAAATATTATGTAAACAAAAGAGTAATACTGCTTTCTCAACGGTGTTCAATTTTTTCTGACTCACAACATAGTTCATCTTCTTTAACTTTTAGTACATAGACAATTATATCTTTTGATTCCAATTACATAACCATCCTACCACACATAATTTTTATACATTATTCATCAACTTGCTTCATATTAAGAAGTTTCTAACAAATCGATGCTATTTTTTTTTCTCACAATTTCAAATGATACCACAAATAAACTTCTATATCAATTGGATTTCTCTCTCTCCTCCTGCATTTTCTCAATCAATTTGTTTCCTGTAAAGATTTTTGTTATCGGGGCACAACAATTTCTACTACTTCTATAACGCCGATCGCCTGTAGTTATACTGTTTCCTTAAGGCTTCGACGCAACACAATCAGTCTTCTTCTACGTCACTCTATTGGGACGCGTTTCTTCACTGGACTATATTTATTCGGCCAATAATAGAAAGTCTTGTGTGTCTATTCTTCACCACATACACTCTTTAATAAACTAATTCATATATATTAAAATAAAAAATGCATGAAACAGTTTAAACAGCGTTAACAATTCACTATCGTTACCTATATAAGGCGCATAACTATTACTGCTTCCTCAATCTCTCGGAACTATGCCTTTTCTAGGTGAATATCGCACTTATGTTTACAATACAACTTTACTTAGAATATTCCATTACAATACAACTGCATCTTCTCGCCTCCCTTGACTCTATGATTTACTTTTACACTGTGGTCAAATATTCATCTAACTACCTGCAGATTTACATTCATGGGGAATTGCACAATTACTTTACTCTAGCTCTAACATTTATTTCATTTATATATTTTTAATCACACCTATCTACTATTCTTAATCTTCTCAATTCTCCTCTTATCAGGCTTCTCCCTTTTGCACCATCATAAACAACACACATTCAGTATCAACTCTATTATTACTGCCATGTTATGCAGATTTTGGAAGTGGGTTCTCAACCAAGCTCTAGTTCATCTATTCATTTCATCAGTTACTGAAGCACCATCCCTATTCATATTCTATGCAGATTCCCTTATTCCTTATATATACCTATTCATAATAACTATATATCTTAACTATAATACTTGAGGCTTAAATTTACTTAGCTCTAGTATATATTATTTAAGGTGGTTGCACCTACATATACATAAATTAGGATTTCTCAATTGGATGATTATCATATTCTATATAACATATACCCTTTCTTAAAAAAAATATGCATTATTTTTCTATACTTCCATATAAACTACTACTCATTATACTCTTAATTATATATATCACCTATTAATTCATTCTTATTTAATATAACATCGTGGTCTAAGTAATTCGCTACAGTAAATGGTGTTTGTAACTCATCTTATCAACGCCTTCCTTTCCAAGAATGTCGACTCAAACTGTCCGAACTTAATACACGTACGGAGGAAAAAATAAAAAAGTTATTTTCTCTTGGTGTGCGTTACATCAAAAAGAATTTAAAGTCTTAACATTCCTAAAGTTTGCACCGCTACAAAAATAGATTCCTGTTGGTAATCATTAAATTCTTTAACCATATTGTATACACTCTATATGAATTGACTGGCAGTAAAGTCGGTATGGGATTCGCCGGAATCCTTTTGTTAGGAGAATTATGGGTATTAGGAATGAAGACTATTCCTATAATTAGGTACATCATGATTCACAGACTTATAAAAATGATTTTTCTTAAGTTACTTTACAATTTTATGAAAAGAAATATGGAGGCATGTAATAGTGATACCATTGAGAAATTTAAAAGATTATATTATATATATATATATACTAACAAAATGTTGATAGATATTACATTGTGATTAATTGTTAGGGCAATCACTTAATGAATTATGAAAAGGTGTTTATTGGGTGAATTTAGTACGTTTTATTAAGTATCAAACAACTTGAAGTTCTTGATTCAATATAATATTTAGTGAAAATAATACAACTAAGGACTACTATTGTGACTTTCAAGTAAATGTGGCGTAGGGCAGGATTTCATTTGGGGGTAGAGGTTGAGTGATATAATTTTAAATATTTTACATTAATAAATCTTACATAGCATCCTATTCAAAGCCCTCTTATATACTAATTAAAAACATACTAATTTACATAAATAATATGGTCATGAAAAGGGTTTAGTCATCGTTATAGAATAAATATGAATTAAGTTACATAAGTTAGCTAAATATTTAAGATAATATATTTCACTCATTATCTTTGGATGGTATAAAGTTAGTAATTTAAGCCTAATAGGAATATAGTAGTAGGTGGCTAATATGGAGTATATTTGTGGATTATTAATTAGATAGATATTTTTATGGAGGCATATATATAAGTATCCTAAGGGTCCATTTATCAATTATTGATTATCTTAGTGTATGGGTGAAAATTATTTGAACTATGGTGTTTACCTCTAATGGAATTATGTTGGATAATATTAGGGTATAAATTATTTTATGACCATCTTATTTCCTATAGGATATACTTTGATTTATTACTTTATTATCAAACATATATTCTATTAATACACCTTTTTTTATCTTATTATATATATATATAACCTCTATATAAAAGTTCAATAATAATAATATTCACTATATTTATTGAAAATGATTAAATTAAAATATAAATACCTATTAGAATGTTCTTCCATACCTGATATTATGGTGAATTAATTATTTAGTATTGAGAAGTAATAATAGAATATAAGGATTAATTATAATGGAGTAGGTGGGTATTTATTAATTAATAGTTAGTCTAGTTACTTTTATTTACCATACTTATAGGAATCTTATTACCTTCATATTAATTGTAATATATTATGGAAACATAATGCTTGAATAGAGTAATATTAGTTGTGAGTATAAAGTCATACATTAGAGTTTATAAATTATTAAATCTTTACTTTGTGTCCGTAAAATATTGGTGAATAATTAATGAAGTTAATAATTAGATAAATTAATTATTATTGTTCACTAATGTAATTGGTATTTATATTGATTAAATTAGCAGAAGTGTAAAAATAGTATACTAATACCGTGAGTTATATAGAAATAGAATTAATTAAAAATCATAATTATATTTATATAATATTGCTGATTACTGAGTGGTGAAATTAGGGTGGTCTTTCACGCTAATGAATAATAAGATAAGACCTCTAATTTTTTCTGCTAACAAGTATCATATATATATTTAATAGAAATTATTATAGTTTACTTATATATATATATATAGTTGAATGAGTGGTTTCTTTTGATTTAAAGATAGTTATATATACGGACATGACGCACAGAAATTAGTAGTTAATTCAATATATAAGTTATAAGTACAAAAGCGATTAGAGCAAGCATGTTTTTGTCATCAATTGAAGATGTATAAAAAGGTATGTAAATTGAGGGCATAAACTGCTATGTTATTCCCATAAGGTTACTAGACTAATAATTAGTTAGATAACCGAATTTACGCTCAATAAGTATTAATCATTATTTCCTTTGACTCCATAAATTGTGTGGTGTGTAGTGTGTGTGTCGGGTGAAATAGGTGGTAGTATTATGTTGTGTTGTGGGTGTAGATGTTATGGTAGTCGCATTTGTGTAGTGTACGAACGCAGGAACTTTGATGTAGATGCTGGACAAAAGTGTTTTGCAGTGGAAATTCGGTAATGAAGTCCTCGTGTTTGCTCTGGAGCAATTGGAATTTAACGTTTGTAATGAATAAATTTCTCTCGATTCGAAATTGATAAGACCTCCAAATTTGGTAATTCTCACATTTCAAGGATATATTAAAATAAATATATACGAAATTAAAGATATAGGTTTAGATTTTGGTATTATATGATAATCAATTGGATGGAAAGAATCAAACAAGTTCATAAAAGTAAGTAGATTTAAAAAAGTTTGTTGTGTCTCACGCATAATGGTGAGTTTTAGATAAGGATAGGTTATTCTTATTTTGGGTAGGTAACTGTCAGTCAGTTTTAATATATAATATTTATGGGGGTTGGTACGATGGTACACAGAAGCACGGTGAGTACGAAAATTATATAAAAGTTGACTATAACCTATACATTAGATTAGGCTTCTTAGTTTTCAGCGATTATTTTGGCGTCTTACAGGGCTTATTTGTTTATATAATTCGGGATAAATTCGTTGATATATTCTACACGTTTACTATTTATCTTGATTAAACATTGGGTGTTAAATAATATTCTCATATTAACGTATCAGGTATTCGCTATTTTAAAGCACTCTCTTCATTCATCTAATGTTATGCACGATTTCTTAGTCAGTCTTTTACTGATCTTGTATAGTACAGCATGTAGCTCGAGCCTTTCAATGAGTGCTTGTGTGATTATACATCCGTGTGGTTATTGCACGATAGTGGTATAATATAGATTCATTGGTTGTTTTTGAGTATTGAGAGATTGAGGGGTCGGCTTCATTAATCGAATTTCAATATAAGTATAGGTTTTGTATGGGTTCAAGTGTTTTCATCTTTTTGTATTATCCATATTTTTTGATACCATTGGTTTGCCGAAGGTTAATATGCCATAACAGTTAGTTTCGGTTAATAGATGTCTTTGTAATCATATATATTAAGGATATCAAAATTATAACTGATTAATTAGAGAGCAGTGGTATGTACTTTTGGGTCGGGCTGAGCGACATAAATATTGACCAATACGCTTTAATATTCAATTATTAACATAATTCTTCATAATTATATTTTGCTATATATTCACAAGCTTCGATTATTTGATTCATTTATAACACCAGTCAAGGCGGTGTAGCTTATATTTGATACACCTACTATATAAAAGGGTTACACGTTTTCGAGTGTTCTCCTTCTGGGTTCGCGGCGTTTACACCTTCTCCACCCATAAAGTACGATAGCTTTTCTCTTTTCGAAATATCTTTCTTAATTTTATTGGTGTTAAGGAAACCCTTTTATCTTTATAGGCCGCAAACTGCCTTATCCTTCTGAGAGCATATACATTCTATATCAATAGAGAGAGGAAGATGACAAATGAAAAATAGACTGAATAATGTTATGGTCGGAGAAGTTGTTTGATTCTATTGCACAAATATTATTGTTATCCGTGCACAGTAGATGTTCAGAATTTATTAGAGGACACAAGTTAAATGATAACGCTATACCAATATTTACAGTCATTAAACGCAGAGAGGGTGTTCAAGATCAGAATTGCATTTATGCTTCTATATGTTTAGTATAGTATTAGTCACTATTTTCTTAGGTGTGGAGTTGGGCATTGTTCCTTATCTAAGTACATCAGGTGATGCAATTTTCAAATATTTCTATATAGAGTGGTCAGGACTATATTTGATTCATAGAACAAGTTTATCTCAGTCAGGATCACTATTGAAAATCATATTCGAATCTTCTTTCAATGGACATGTTACAGAACGCACTTACTTTGCTATAAGGTACAGGTGGTTTAGTTGTTTAGATTTGATAATTATTTGAGTAAGCCTAGCGGTGAAGGTTTATCCTTAATAAGTACACACTTTGGTTTCTTCATGTTGACTTAATTATTCTAGGAGTAGGAGTAATAATGGAATGAGTTTGGATTTAATTGAACGTCAGGTTAAGACCGAAGAACGTGTTATAATCGGGAAAAACTTGGACGTTAACAATAAGATTTTATACATGTTTACAGTCTGGACACCCGGTATTATTTTTTCTTGACTTTTGATTGTTGCCCTTCCTTTGACAAATTTCTTGACTTAATACCTTCATTTCACGAATTTTTATCATTATTGTAGTCCGAGAGAAATCTACAATACGGGATTTGTATAATGTGTTTGAAGTCCAACAGGAGGTTATATTTCCACTAAGACCTTTGGCAAGTTAATAGGGAATTAAAATTAAAGTTTAATATATAATTATATACATTTAGAGGGTGAGACTCCTGAAAAGTTTGTCATATATTATGTTAGTAACTTTATTAAATAGATATTTAATTACTATATTTTTTAAAATGTTATTTTATTTTTTATTAAATTAGTTATTTGCTCATTTAATGACCAAAAGTATGTATTTATCGATGCTTACACTAGATAAAAATATTAATACCTCCTTCTTTATATTTCTTAACTTTTGCAAGTTATACTTTTGAATTTCTATCATAGATATTTTTTCACGCAGACTCTAGGGTGTGATTCAGGAGTTCAAGTTGTTTTCTGGGATACATCGTCACTGTTACCTCCTAGATTCTAAAGAAAGGCATAAGTATATTCGAGAATTCACACTTGAAAACTTTCATCATATATTATTCATAAAACAGTATATAATGAGGAAATCGATTTCTGGGTTACAGTGAAATTTAACCCTAAATCCGATGATAGGTAATGGTTCACTTCAAAGAAATATCATACATAGTGATCTCTATACAAATATATACATACATCGAATATACAAAAGTTAAACTTTCCTCTCTTATAATTAATCTTATTAGTTTCCCTGAACAAGATATCTACTCGAATTTACGAAAGATAAACCTTTCATATATGTCATGATAAAACTCGTCAGTTTCTATATCGGCAAGTATATAAGGGCTAAGTAGTACTGAATTCACACAATTCAAAAATATTTATATAATAAATAATTGATCAGCCAGCGGGCTCATGAATTGTATATTTATTGCTTATTTGATGAATGGCTACAATTTCAATATTAGATAAATTGATAAAGTTGCTTTTGAATCATCAGGAGACGTCCAAGACGGAATAATATTTTTACAATATCACTGTTCACTTGAGGGCAAGTGGAACTGATATCTTTTATTTACAATTTCACATCGACCAAGGTGTTTATTCATAATTTTATCGAAAATGTTTAAATTTTATCAATAAATGATCTTATTAAAATATATTTCATCTTTCATAAGCAGATCCTTTGTAACTCTTTGTAATGGTTAATTTTTATCTCCAATCTAGGAGTATAAATTTTCCAGACACAGTATATATTTAGGATGTTGTTCTATTTTATTAAGTTGTCTTTGTAATAAAAAATTAATATTACTTATAAAAATTATTGTTTTACTCTGAACAATTGATAATTTATTATAGGTTGTAATGTGGCTAGTCTTGACCGCATAGAAAGGTATATCAACGGGTAAGCAACCTGGTTTGCCGATGACGTTAATATATAAGCGGCAGAACATTTTATAGAGACTTATGCCTCTCGCTCAATGTTATTCTTGATTCATTTGTGGATTGGTAGAGTTTTTTAGTAGGTTTATGTTTATATTTGAGTAGGTTAGACACAGAGATAGATGATAAATAAGCTATCAGCTATGGAAGTCCTAACCTTGAGAGGGCAAAATAAATAGATATCCGGAAACACAATCATACGGGAAATTACTGGGTTCAACTGTGTGGACATAATATAAAAATGATATAAAATGGTGATAACTTATATAACCGTTTAGTAATTAGTATTATTAACATATAAATTTAAGGAGTAGCTAATGCGGATGTTAGACATTTGGTGTTTGTGGTAAATTTGTTCATCTTTTTCATAAGAAAGTATATTAAGAAATCTTTAAAATTTTGGCTTTGCCATCAAATAAATATAAATAATAATTAATTATTTAATTTACAAAAAGTCATTTTTTATAAAAAACTCTTGAGTGAGATTTTTACCTGCTTAGGATGAACGGATACAAAGTAGTTGGAGTGTTTCCTCTTCTAAGGTCATGGTTTCCTAATATGGGCAAACAACTGGATGGTCTTTTTTATCTATTTTCGGTTGACGACTTTTTTGGTTGTTTTAATCAGTTTTGGGATCCATAAGGGATTAGATTAGGGTGGAGGGAGATGTCCTTGGCCTGCCACTGTTGGCCTTAGCTTTTGTGGCTTCCTTGCTAAACTCTTGGCTCCAAACATAAATCCCTCGGCTCTGAATTGCTGGTGAGGTCTTTACGACGGATCTTCCTTTCTATCATCTCTTGGGCCTCAGATGTTGATATAATCCATTTATTCATTCTGAGGTGTTATCTCTCTCACCCCTTCTTAGGAATGCTTCAGAAACTTGGGCACATTATCCATACAGTTCCATCTGCAAAGTGGTGTACCTAATAGTATCCTCTTGTACTTCTGCATTTACAGGCTGTTCCTCATGTTCAGAACTGTCTGAAATATATGATCCTTCTTGGTCTGATTGGTGATCAGAGACGGTCTATATCCTCCTATTGAATTCTTGTTTGTGGAGTAGAATTAATCATCTACTTCCTTGAGGAGTATCAGGTATTCTTTGATTACCAGAAGTTTGTGTTTCTACTACAGGATTCTTTTGTTCTTGTGTGAATCCTCTGGTATAACGTTTTTTTCATCATAAAAATTAGGGGGAACCCACGAAGAAGTGGTGGTTGGAGATTCTTGATCTTCTACCTGTCGATCTACTTCTTCGGTTCCCATACTTGTGTCTTTCTGTTTACTATTTTCGGGATCCAATGTTTCTTGAATCTGCATCCCTGGGATTCCAAATCTCATTCATATCGAAATGAAAAATGAGAATTCTGTAATCTTTTCTTACTGCGAAATTATTTTACATTAATCCTGGTGAACCGAAATATTTTGGTTGAATTTAAACAAGAAAGCATAAGCTTTTTTGGCTCCTTTAGAATTTACAATAAAGGACCTTTCAAAATCTTTGTTCAACCTTTAGAACTTTTGGTCTGGGTTTCCTTTACAGCATTACAAAAACAATAATCGCCTCACTTTCAATTCTCTGTGTGGCATGTTGTGTGCTGTTCATAGCTTTAATTGTTCTTCCTTTTTCTAGACTTTTCTCCTAGCTAAGTCTCTTATTGCTTCCGACTTTTACCCCTTCCAATTCTACGAAATATATATACCTATCTCATCTAGATAATGATTTTCCTATTTTCCATTTATTTGTTAAAATGAGAACATAATCAGTATGACATCTCGTGGGAATCTCTCATTTTATATAAATTCTCATGAGCCATGAGAAAATAGTGGTAGATGATTACCTAATGGATCTATTATTAATACGATATGGTTATTTAATTGAGGCTATTTGAGCATAAATGAATAAGTATTTGACCAATTATCTACTATGATTTATCCTTACGAAAGACGGAGGAAATTTTCATATATCTGCATTCAATTATTATCTTTCAATCTACTATATATATACCATATATTTGAGATTATATGAGAAGCGAAATTACTACTTTTTGTTTATATTTATCTCTATACAATGCCTTACTATAGCTCTTTTGATATGGACTAGCTGAAGTTAAATAATTCTGGGGCTGTCCGATAGGTATAAATTCTGGTATACTCGTAAATGTTCACCGGACTATAACTCTTTCTTAGGTATAAGCTTGAGCAACTAATCTTGGCTCGTTCTGGTTTACTATGCGATCTAATATCGCATGTTACGTGTAGTATCAAAAACATATCTTCTTGAAGATCGAGATATAGTGTGTGCTCCTGTAAATATTTGACATCTGTGGATTAGTTTCCTATAGTCATTTATCCACGTGTATAATTACTCATATAGTAATAAATGTAATGTTAAGGAAGTAAGGCCATCTTAGTGATCTCTTGCTTTTGGATAGTGTTCTATAGGACTATCTTTAACAGTAATTAGCACAAGAACACGTCTAACTGAGTAATCAGTACTATACTCACTTTACTAACTTATCTAAAAATTGAGAGAAAAACGTTATCTCTCTCATAACTATCGTTTTCAGATTCTTATATTGCTGTCCTCCTACTATACCTCAACTATTATATTCTCAAAGTGAAGATAATGGCAAATGATACTATAACTTGAGTAGACATATATAGCCTATCTGGTACTTGTATTATCATAAGGTTCCTTTCTATAGTTGCTATAGTAACAATACGCACTTTCTTATAATTAGAATAAAGTGTGGATAAGTATTTAGGGGTTTTGCCTACGTACCACTTAACTAATTCTTTAATCTCAGGCAATCTCTTGTTTCCTATTAAAAGTTTCTTTCGTAAGATAAAATCTTTTTCGTTAGGTAGGGCAATGAAGAGATTGTATGTATCTCGACGAGAGTGTAAGAAATATAAAACGCTTTGAGGAGCGTATAGTTGCTGGAAGTCGCCTACATCACACATTAACCGGCAGAGCGGTTATCTGAAAGTATCTTTCCTCGTCTTATAACTTTTATCCATAGTTCTGTGAATAGGCCTTAAATTATGAGTAAATAGTTATTAGGAAGATTCCAACGGGTGGCGTCGTCTCCCCATGTGTTGTGCATTGTTTGCGGAAATATAATTAACAACAGAGGTTGATTATCAGTTTAATATGCATGATAGGAAATAACGCAGCCTACCATTGGTTCGCGTATTTTTTGAACTCTGGTTTAGTGGGAGAAGACATACGCAACATCCTTTTTCTTATTATATCATAGTTGAGTTCACTGCCCTTTCTTAACACTCTCTGATCACAAAACCACGGCTTTTTCTTTGCCGTCATCTGACATCTGGTAAAGAACGCCTCCTATTCCATAGTCACAGGCGTATCTGTATCTCTCTACTCACACACAATAATGGGTGGCAAGGCTGAAAGTTACTGGACCGGTTCGCACCACAAGTCTCTCTTTTAAGAGCTCAAATGCTTTTTGGTGCATTCTTCACCATTCCATCTCATCACAAGAACTTAACATCATCCCTTTTTATTAATTTATTATGTCCGTTCAATCTAAGTTCGTTAAAGTCATACTTAAATTAAAAGCGAAAATACGAGACAACATAACTCCTAATAATAGTATTTATAGTTTCTTAACTACCTTCGGCCCCTGGGAGGACGACAAATCTTCACGATCCTATATCTTTACCGCCTGGATCTGGGTGAAATTCTTCCGTCTCTTCCTACTTTTTACATCCTCTAAGTCAAAACGAACGTTATGTAGAAAATGAAGATCACGATCTTTCATTTAACTCTAATTTTGTATTATCCTCGTAGTGCACAAGTAAAAATACTTTCCTTAAGTTTCCAATGTTCTGCTTTACTAATTTTACCTCCCTATATATCCTTATTGTGTTTGGAGAAATGAATTGTTTACATCGTTATGTCCTGCGTGTCGTAGAAGGCGACTAAAGGGGAAGGGGTAGTGAGATTGGCGCCCATACTTATATTTTGCCATAGATGCAATGTATGCCTCGAAGAGGTCGTGATTGCCTAAGCGGCCTCCCCATCTTTTGGCGTGATAAATGTATGATATCGTTATGGGTATCATGATTGTTCAAGGATAAATGTTGAGGAGAAGAGGAGAGCGGTTTATGGATGTATAGATGGGCATAATTTGATTACTCTCGTGTGACTGAAAAATGATGAAGGAAACGGTGAAATGGTGGTGTGGTATGAAATTATGTTGCGCTGGGTGGAGGATGAGAAGGGGGGAGAAGGAGTTGAAATTCTGATGAGCGACGTGGTATAGGCTATGGTAGATTTTGTGTATGTGAGTGCTAGATTCTATGGTTAATTTGTTTGAAAAGGTCAAAGGTATGTGTGGTTGTGATATATGGTCCATCTGAAAGTTAATCGTTGAAGAGGAGCGAGATTTTCTGGATAGATCTGAATGCCTGTTTTTGGAATGGGGAGAGTAACCACAGGATGTCCAGATTAATTGCAGTTGGGCTGATGCTAAATTGTTTGGATAAAGTGATCAAAAGGGATGGTATAACAGGGTGGGTTGGGAGTGTCGGGAGAAAATGAGAATTTTAAATAAGGTGATTGATTCTGTGAGGAGAGAGGTATGATGGTAAAGTATACTTACTTTAACACAGAGTATTCATCAAGTTACTCGAGGTTGGTGTAAGGTGACGACATTGCAAGTATTGAAAGTTGATTGGATTTTGTGTTGTGAAGAAAGAAGATGAAGTATGTGATGGATGTTAAATCAGTGAGGGGGGTTAAGGAATGGGATTATCAGATCATTATGTTGTTTTATGTAAAATTAAGTTAGTGAATGCTTGGATGGAGAGGAAGGAGATAAGGAAGGAAGTGAATAGAATTAAGAGTGAGAAGTTAAGTGAACAAGGTAATAAGGATAAGTATTTAAGAGCGCTTGGAAATAAATCAGTTGAATGTGAACAAGTTTTAAACTGGACAAATCTGGAAGCAAATGAAGGAAGCGGTTGTTAGTAGTGCAAAAGAATATGTGGATGTGCTAAAGTAGAAAGTGAGAATGTTAGCAGTGAGTGGTGGAATGAAGAGGTAATGCAAGCGGTTAAAAGTAAAAAAAAGGCTTGGTTGAATGTACTAAAAGCCAATGATGAGGTTTCAAAAGAAAGATGTTTGGAATTATATAAGGAGGAAAAAAGGAATACTCAAAGATCCATACGTAGGAGGAAAAAAGAGGCAATTGAACAGTTTGGAAGGAGGATGAATGGGGACTTAAAAGGGAACAGGAAGCTCTTCTGGAAGTAGCCGCCTAAGGCTAAGAATGAGAATAAGTTGGAAATCTCTGGCTTAGAATAATGAATAGTTGATGGTGCTTTCGTGACTGATGAAATGAGATGTGAGGGGAAGTGTGGAGGGACACTTCGCAAAATCTGCATAACATTGGCAAGTAATGAAGAGGTGAAAGTGAATATGTGTGGGTTTGATGGTGCAAGAAGGAATAGGTATTTTGGGGATGAGATCATTAGTAAGGAGGAGGTAATGGGGGGTAGAGTGAAAAAGTTGAAGAATGGTAAATCCTGTAAATTGACTCAAATATATATATATATATATATATATATATATATATATATATATATATTATATGCTATATATATATGATATTAGATATAATATTATGTATATATATATATATAATATATATATATATATATATATATTTTATATATAAAAAACATATATAAAAACATATATATTATATATATATAATATATATATATATATATATATATATATATATATATATATATATATTTATATACTATATTATATATATATATATATATTATATATATATATATATATTTCCAGGTATTAGATTTCTTTTAGGCCCTTCTTGACAAAATGATTTTTGCTATTTATGCTATCCCACTCGCATAGGAAACAACAAAATTTTTATTGCAATTCTGTGTTCTTTATTATTCACTTGCCATCCCTTTTATATAATTCGCGAACGTTCTTTTGCTTATCTTTATCCAACAATTCCGCTCCAGCCTCCCTTTTTTATCTGTTTAAAAAAATTGTTCATTAACTAACCATTACCGAATTTGAAATCGGAAGCTTTTAAATCAAATGATAATCATCTTTTTAAATTCTCCAATCGATGAAAGTACTTTTTTCCTCCCAAACTTGTCAGATGTATTATTTTTTTTGCCAATCCGCAAACGCCCCTTCTTTTACCAGGTGACGCGCGTGTCTCTTCGTTTATATTCCTTCTCTTGGCTTCGAATCACTTCCTCACATCTGCTTTCTGTATGCATTAAACTAGTCTACATTCCTTTTTTCTTCTGAGATGCCGCCTCCTGGGAGTTACTCCAGAAACCACTTGAGAGTTCTGAAGCTCTTCAAAATCGGGTTCTAAAGTCGGTTTCATATATTATAAGAAATGACACTTATTTTGGCCTGATATATGTTATGTAGCCAGAATTTCGACCCTGGCTCAAAGTTCGGGCTCCGGCTTTATATGTAACTCAGAACTGACGTTTTCCTTCTCAGGGTCAGAATTCTTATCCGAATCCTTATTGACTATTTATTTTATCTTCTAGTTACGGCCATACCAAGTTTTAGGGAGTCACTCACGGGGGCGCTAGCAACATGACAACCACGGCCTGACAAGGTGACACTACCACTATAGAGGTAACGAAGTTTTGAAAAGGGCTACAATTCTCAAAGCACCTTAATTACCTTATCCTTTGTAAATCCCGGCGTTACATCCTATTACGGGTATTACAGGAATAGCCTAAATGAATCAGCGGCGGCAAGATCACATCTCCCCCTTGGTTTTTCTCATTTACTACTTATATATATAATATATATAGTATATATATATATAATATATATTATATAATTTATATATATATATATATATAATAATATAATATATATATATATAATATATTATATA
Source organism: Trachelipus rathkii (assembly GCA_015478945.1). Taxonomy (NCBI): domain Eukaryota; kingdom Metazoa; phylum Arthropoda; class Malacostraca; order Isopoda; family Trachelipodidae; genus Trachelipus; species Trachelipus rathkii. Next base: position 19,269 of record JABUQX010055363.1, read on the forward strand.
TATACTCAGGTTTAGGCTTAATAGCAGTTGCAATGTCCCTTCAGGGTTTAAATAGCACTTATCGAAAACAAAATGTTTTATTTAGCCGGTATTATTTTTCAAAAAATTCTTTCAACATTCGTTCAAATTTCTTAAAACATTCATTAAAGTTGATGAAAATCCTCCCCAATTTTGTTTTAATGTCAGGAAGTGTTTTGACGCAGGGCTCCTTTAGCAAATACAATAGAACTTGTACATCAGCGCTCATATGGAAAGTAGATTATAATTTTGCCCCAGCGCTCATAGAGCAAATAGATTATAATTTTGCCCCAGCGCTCATAGGGCAAGTACTTTATAATTTTGCCCCAATGCTCAAAGGACATAATACATTGAGATTTTGACCCAACGCTCATAAGGTAAGTACATTATAATTCTGCCCCATTGGCATTGCTCTAGATGTATTGTCATCTCACCAGAGTATTCACCCAATTATCACTCATACTGCTTAATTTCACAGAATACATCGTAAATGTTAAAAAAAAAAGGGGAAAACTATTTTTGAATAAGGCTTATAACAAAAAGAAAATTGCAAATCTATATGTATATAAAGTTCTTCCTTTAGTAATTTAACTTCAAATTATAATTAAATTTATTTCATTTGCACTCTTAAGCCTTTTTCAGTCTAGGATGGAATAAAATTATAAATATAAGTATATGATACCATCGTAAGTATGTAAGCATTTTCTGTAATTCGCTTTAAATTACAAATGTGTTTAGCCAATAAAATTACGTAAAGCTATTATGAACCCCTAGGTTAGGTTAGGTTAGGTTAGGTTAGGTTAGGTTAGGTTAGGTTAGGTTAGGTTAGGTTAGGTTAGGTTAGGCTAAGTACGCAAAGGTAAAAACAGTTATTTTTTTTAAAAATGCATATTAGTTAAAAGTAAATTACATTTTCCAGCTGATGTTTTTACCCAAAATTGATATTGCGAATTTATAAAATGGCTGTCTTAAAATTAAAATTAAGGAAACGTTTCATAGAATACTTTCTCAATAATAGTTAATACTTAATAGTGAAAGAAATTCCTTAGTATTTGTTTAAGCAACAAACTTGGAAACATTTACTTTGTGATTATATCTGCATCTCGTGTCGAAGAAAATAGGTAAATTAATTTTAAAAATGTAGAAAAATGATATTTTGTTTCTGTAGTAAATAGGATATACGATATTATAATAAGCAACGAAGATTAGATGAGATGTGATGAGTTGCTAGTTAGTGTTAAAAGTATGATGAAGAAATCCCTGAATGTAAGAAGTAAGCTTGTTTGTTTTCTGTACAGAGAATAAAGATGTTTACGTATGTCTTTCTCAGTGAATTAATATTGTGTTCTAAAAACGGGGGTATGACGATTTTTAGGTATACATGTATAAATGAAATGGATAGGGTGATTATGTATTTTTTATGAGTAGATAATGTTGTTAATGTGGTGGTTGTAGGGCATGAACAGAAAATTGTCAGTCCAACATATGCGTAAACCATGTAGAATAGAAATATAAGGATGGTGGGATATGTAGTTGGTTCATAAGCTCATTAATAGAATTGTTACTAGGATAGGCATGAGAGTATGGAGAACCATTAGCACGAGGCTCCGTAAATTTGTTTAAATTTGTTAGTTTAGTTCCCATATAAAAATTGAGTCTGTGATCAAGAGTAAGAAGAATAAGTTTTTTTATAAGAGGAAATGGATAGTTTAGATTGATATTATGTTTCTATGTATAATGTCATTATAATTATAATTAGTAAAATGAACAGGATACAAAAGAAAAAAAAAGAGAAGTAACATCAAAGCTAAGAAAAGAATGAATAGAAGTAGCTCATCATTAGATATAGTTCTTCATTTAAGCAAAGTTCAGTAAGAAGGAAAACCACCTTAAATAGACATATGGATTATTATATATATTATATATATAATTATATTTATTATAAATTAGTATTTATATATATATATATTATATTTATATATATATGATAGAATAAATATATATGTATTATATATTATAAAGTTTGTAAACTCCTTCAAATATAAATGGATATATAATAGTATATATAGTTATATATTATTTTTATACTATATATAGTATATATATAATATTATATAATTATATATATTATAATATATATATATATATATAATATATATATATATATTATATTAGGTACATGTGAGCTGGATGGCTCGCATTCTTGCGTAGTTTTTTTTTATATGCTGAAAAAGTTAAAAATGCTGTATAATTGACCAAAAATTGCTTTGGGTGTGAAGCTCAGATTCTTTCTTTTTTTTAATTTTTTATTAAAAATTGTAGGAACTTTAATTTCGAATTGTGTTTAAGTTTATTATTATTTTCCTTAGGTACAATTTTCGTTCCCAATAAAATAAAATTGAAAATTTTCGTTATTATTATTAATATTAACATGAATAAATACGTTTTACAAATATATATATATATATTTGATATATATATATATATATTTAATATATATATATATAATATATTATATAATAGTTATATATATATATATATAATTATATATATATAATTATATATATTAGTGATTCAGGTAACATCCGCATCCGCAAATTATGAAAGATCCGCATCCGCATTTGCCGCGCTTTGCCCTAGCGGATGTTGCGCGGGTGTTTATTATCGAGATTTGATAAAAAAATTTATAATAAGAAATACTTATGATGAATCTGAAAATGAAAATGAGTTGAAGGCATTCAAAAATGGCTTGATAATTATATCTTCAAATGTTATCAAAAGAATTCCAACTCGACGGAATAGTAAACTTCAGTATTGAAAGATGGTATTGCGCAAGACACCTCATGCTTTGTAGCCTAGTTCGTATTCCAAAGTTCACAATTCTTACTAATGTGGAATATGACATCAAATCACACTTAGCATATCAGTTAATGAAACCATTTGAAGAAATACATAAAAAAATCCAGTGTGGCGTCTGCTACAGCTTCTGTTCTCCGATGAAATGTTCATTAATGCTCACCGCTAAGAAAGATTTTGAATCCAGCTCATCGTTCAAATGAAAATGGAATGACGATTCTAAAAAAAATGAAAGATGTATTAAACTAGAGCTAGAAAAACGATCTTTGGTTCTGTGGAAAATTAATGACCTTCATACACATACAACTTCTTAATATCCCGTTTATAAAGGCAAGTTTTTTTTTGTAACACAGTATTAAAATCGTCACTTTGTGTTGCAGTTGAAAAACTTCAAAACGAAAGTCGATTAATTCGCCAACCAATAAAAAGAAAAAAAAACAGAAATCTGAAACCAATAATTTCCTACCAAGTAAATCAATGACGATTAACTTGAAGAATTTCTACATCCAGTAGTGATGAAAGAAACACACACATTACCAAAAGATGTAGTGCAAATGATTGAAAACTATACACCAAAGCAAAACCGATTAGTACAAATGATGATCCTAATCAGTTGTGAAAATTAAGCAATTGTTGCCACGCTTTGAGTAAACTTGCAAGGAAATACTTTGCCTGTCCTCTCAACTTATGTTCCAAGTGAGAGGGTATTTAGCAAATGCTGGGCTAATATATGAATGAAAAGAGAAACAGACTCTCAGAAGAAAAAGGTGAAAAATTGATTGTTTCTCAAGCACAACCTTCCTATATTTGAATTTCAAATATCTAATGCAAAAAGTATATAATCCATTGTAAAATCTCTTTCACTTAGGGTGAGGTTGGCGAAAAAGGTTGGTAGGGGTGCATTTGAGTTTGGGTCTGTCCAGCACGCCTAGTTAACTCAATTATATTAATAGATTGTGGCTAAAACTCGAAATTATTAGGCATATTATTATATTGATAATATTGATATAATATATATATATATATATATATATATATATATATATATATATATATATATATATATATATATAATTTATAGTATATAGAACATCCGCATCCGTGGAACTTATTAAAATCAACATCCGCATCCGCGGATGGAAAAAAATGACATCTGCTGCATGTGACTAATTAGTATATATATATATATTATATATTATATTATATATTATATCTATTATATAGTATAATATATATAATAATATATATATATATATATAATATATACCATCTATTACATTCTATATAGTAATATATATATATAGTATATATATATTAAAAAGACAAAATATCAGATAAAGAGCAGGAGAGAATTATCTCAAAAAGTTATGACACCTTACAGGAACCGCATTACAGATTTGGATATCAGCGTAAAAAGCATATTACCAAAATGAAAAAAAAAAATCCTCGAAAAAGTACGCGACACTATACAGAGAAATAATTTACATTTTGCGAATCAGCGTAATACAAGCTTATTATATGCAAAGTCGTTTGATGATTTAAAACTAACGAATACCCAAGGGAAGACCGGCATTGAATACCAGGAGTCGGGGTCCTCCTCGCTTAGGTGGACCGACGGGGAGGGGACTGAAGTCCCCCTCTGTCCCCCCAATGTCGGCTCGTGGAGCCCCCTAATGGAAATTTGTTTCCTTGAACTTCAATTTTCAATCTCCGGTAATGACGCTTTATACGCTAATTCCAAATATGTATGAGAAGATTCAATTAAATGACAAATAAAGAACCTTTTCTCCTCTCCAAATAATGAAAACCTTAAAAAAAAGACCTTTGAAGAAAGAGAATTTCGAAAAAAACTTTAAAGAACGGAAAAAAAATTTTATCACTCCTTTACCTTGGCTATATATATATATTTATTATATATATATATATATATATAATTATATATATATATATTATATATACTATATATATTATATATTTATATATATATATATATATATATATATTATATATATATATATAACCGTATCATATATATATATATTATATATAGTATATATAATATATATATATATATATATATAATATATATATCGAATATATAGTATATATTATATATATATATTAATTTAAAAGGAAAGTAAATTTAAACTTTACCTGCTTCACCTTTACTAAAATAAGTAGAGATTTATATAATTTTTTTTTACCCTAGACATGAAAAATTAAAACAAGATTGTAAATACATAACCTAAAATTTTCATGACTCAGAGAAACGTGAGCCATCCAGCTCACATGAACCATATATATATACTAATATATATATATATTATATTATATATTTTTTTTTATATATATGTTTATATTAAAAAATGTTATATATATATATAGTATATATATATATATATATATATATATATATATATAGTATATAATATTATATATTATAATATATATGGCTTTACTGTAATTCGTGACCAGCAGATTTTTTTCATCGATTTATTTTTTATTTATTTCGATATTTGATTAGGGATTTTTGAGGACTTTTAAAAACTACAATATATATTTTTTATATATATTATATAGTATATATATATATATATAATATATATATATATACTATATATATAGTATATATATATATATATTATATTATATATATATATATATTATATTTAAACAGTATTCTAAAATTTCTCTCCATCTCTAATTCTCAGGTTTGGTGATATATATATATATATTATATATATATATATATATATATATATTATATATATATAATATATATTATATATTATATATATATATATATATATATATATATATATATATTATATATATAGGTATATTATATATATATATATATATATATTATATAGGGGTTTCATTATCAGACTATTCGGCTCAAGTTTGTTTGAAGTCACAAATTCTTAACTCACAAAATCCCCTATTTTACCCTAACATATTTTAGAAACAATTTTACTTTACCCTACCGAGTTTTTATTGAGGTGTGGAGCTCAAAAACTATATAAAAAAGTTTTAATTTGTCCTTTTTTTATTTTCATTTTATTCTCTTCATTGTAGTTTCTTTTGTCTCTTTGTTGTGTATCGTTAAACTTATTTAATCATTAACATTATTTGTTAGTGTATATATATATATATATATATATATATATATATATATATATAGTATATATATATTATATATATATATCTATTATTATATATAATATATATATACTATATCTACTTATATGAGAGAGAGAGAGAGAGAAAGAGCGGAAGAGAGGAGAGAGAAAGAAAGAGGGGGAAGAAAGAGAGAGAGGAGAGAGAGAGAGAGAGAGAGAGAGAGAGAGAGAGAGAGAGAGAGAGAAGAGAGAGAGAGAGAGAGAGAGAGAGAGCAGAAAGAAGAGAGAGAGAGAGCAGAGAAGAGAGAGAGAGAGAGAGAGAGAGAGAGAGAGAGACGAGAGAGAGAGATGAGAGAAGAGAGAGAGAGAGAGAGACGAAGAGAGAGAGAGAGAGGAGAGAGAGAGAAGAGAGAGAGAGAGAGAGAGGAGAGGAGAGAGAGAGAAGAGAGGAGAAGGAGAGAGAGATGTGAGAGAGAGAGAGTATGGAGAGAGAGAGAGAGAGAGAGAGAGAGTAAGAGAGAGAGAGAAGAGAGAGAGAGAGATAAGCAGAAGAGAGAGAGATGAGAAGAGAGAAGAGAGAGGAGAGAGAGAAAGAGGAGAAGAGAGAATTAATAAAGGTTTTAAAAAAAAAGGTGAAGTTGCATAATAACAGAAGAAATCTATAGACTTTTCGAAGAACTTCATTTAGAATAAAGTTTCATAAATATATGTAGAACCTGAGTTTTTTTTTTTTTTTTTTTTTTTGGCATTTATTATCGGAAATATTTTTAAAAAAAATCTTATTTTCCCCTATTTAGGGGGCTCGAGGACGACGGGGTACTTCGTCCCCCCTCTGTTGTCCACCGTGAGGCCGAGAGACCCCGACTCCTGCCATCTTTGCGGTTAACCTTATGGTATTCTTCTTAGTTAACAAAATAAATAATTTTAATTCCCTTTATCACTATGGTATTACTTAAACTAAAGGAATACCATATAAGGGAAAACCACAAAGATGGTAGAGTTGGTGTTCTCGTCGCTCTCTCAGTATTTAACAGTTATGGCAGAAAACGTAAATAATACTTTTTGGAGCAGTAATTGCACATTGTATTTAGATTATTAAAAAATAAAAAAATCATATTTTTTAGCATCAAAAACGTTTTATTTACATTTTTTTTACAGATACATTCTTCACTGATTACAAAAATGTCATTTGTTTTAGGGTAGCATTTGTAGTTCTCTAAACTCTCCTAGGATTGGAGGACCAAATATGACTAGAGATTGATGAAACTTATTTGTCAAAAGAAACGTAAATATAATAAAGGGAGGTTATTCAATGAACAGTGTTATTTGGGGGTATTTGTAGGGGACCCAAGAGCTTTTTTTTTGTGTCCTGTACCAAATAGAAAAGAAGATACTTAATTGGACTGCATTAAAAAATATATAAGTCCAGGATTCACTATTATTAGTGATTGTTGGGCTTCCTACAAAAATATCGCAAACCTGCCTGAATATTCTTTCAAGCATTTCACTGTCAACCACAGTAAAAACTTTGTGGATCCTGATACTGGGGCTTATACCCAAAATATAGAAGCAGTCTGGAGAGTTTTGAAGTATAAAAATAAGACGAAAAGGTACTGTAAAGAAGTTGATAAATTCATATCTATGTGAATTCATGTGGCGAAAAAGAAATACGAAGGAGAAATTATTCATAATGATTTTAAAGGATATTGCTAATTTTTTAAAATTCTTATATATATATATATTATATATATATACATATATATATATATATATATATTATATATATATATATTTTATATATATAATATATTAATATATATATATATATATATAAATATATATATATATATATAATAATATTATATATATATATATATAATATATATAGTATAAAAATTAAAGAATTTTTACTTTTTTTGACTTTATGCTTCAAAAGAATTTTAATTTATTTTTTGACATATTTAAAAAGTGTTACACATTTTCCTCTATATGATTTTAATTTTACCCTTAATTTTTTTAGCTTTTAAATTTTGGAAAACAGAAATTTTTGTGAACTTCAAACAAATTTGAACCTATATATATCTATACATGTTATTTATATATAGAGAATTTTACATGATATAGATTCAGTATATATATTAATATATAAATATTATATATATATATAATTATATATGGCCAACTCCTAGAATACGGCAGGCAAAATGATATTTTTCGTAGCTTTTTTATAAACTTCTGACCTTTGCAATACTATTTTACTTAGCTTAGCAATGTTAGCGTGAGGCTTTTTATTTTGAGTTCGATTTTTTTTTTTTGTAAAAATTTGTTTTAAAGGAAAATTCTTTCAGATGTATGAATTTTATTAATTTAATATTTTATGAATAAAATGATGAAATATAATAATAATAATATATAATAATAAATAATAAAATAATGAATATAGATAGAGTGGTCTAAATGACATCAATGTAACTCGAGAAACGGCAGCACGATAACAGTTTTAATAGCAAAATATATATTTGGAATCAGCGGAAAACTTTAAAGAGGGGGGTTTTTTGATGTTTTTTTTTTTTTTTTTTTTTTGCATTATTTCGTCGGAAAGATTTCTAAAAAAAATTTTAAATTTTCCCCCAAAATTTTTTTTCGAAGTCCCCCCCGTGGTCCACCGGGAGGCCGAGAGACCCCGACTGCCTGCCATCTTTGCGATTTACCCTATGGTAGTTTCCTTTAGTTAAAAAAAAAGATATAATTTTACTTCCCTTTACACTTTTGGTATTACTTTTAACTAAATAGGGAAAATAACCTTTTTTTTTTTTTAAATATCGAAAGTAATAAAAATAATTAAATGTATAAAAAAAATAAAAAAAATTAAACCAATTCTTTTAAAAAAAAAAAAAAAAAAAAAAAAAAAAAAAAAAAAAAAAAAAAAAAAAAACCATTCTTAAATTTTCTGCTGACTTCCAAATCAGCACTGTTAGGTGCTGCCTTTCACGAGTTACATGTGTCAGCTTAATACATTGATATATATATTATATATATATATATATATAAAAATTCATATAAAATATATATATATATCTATGTATATGTATATTTATATATTCTCTATATTATATATATATATATATATATATATATATGTAAATATATATATAAATATATATAATATATATATATATATATATAATATATATATATATATCCTGCAAGGTGTATTTGATTCTTATTTGGTGTTTTATCGCAAGTTGGTATATCAACCTGAGCAAGGCATAGTGATTAGAACCAACTATAGGCGGAACCTTTGGTGCATCCTCCGGACTAATATGTGCGTTTGGTACTTGGTCACACTAAAATGTAATCTTTCTGTTTTTTCATCCTTTCTCTTCATTTTTCATAATAATTTTCTGTTTTTTTTCCAATCCACTTCTGCACATTAGTTTCTAATTTTTCTTTGCGGTAGATGAATGCTAATGATACCCTTTCTTTGGGAGGGGCACCTGGCGTCATCTGTGCTGAAGGGGTGGCGAACCGCATCACACGTTTTCGTAAATTCGGTGCACATGACCTACGCCGGTTTGAAGTCTTTTCCTTGGCCCCTCCGGAACCTATTAGAGACTCCCCGTTAGCTTAAGGGCGGTCCTCGACGGGCACACAAACTCGTAGGCGTCGGGGCAAACCCTGAAAGGTGCCCCCCGATCCTAAGTCGTTTCTCAATTGTTTACTCCATATTCTGCCCCTCCCCCTCCTGGACTGTCAGCTGACAACACATTCCCGTGCATTATTACTTATTTAGCGATAACCATCTCCAAAGCTCTTACTGAAGCAAAGAACTATTATCCTTAGCGATGCACCTGAAAAAGCTTTAGTCACATTAATGAGAAATTGGTCCATTCTCGTTCAAGCTACTACTCGGAATCAAAGTTTCATCTTGCCGCTTAACGTCTCTCGGAAACATCCTCTTATTTCCACTCCTGATGAACTGAGAACGCAATTCAACAGGCACTATTTATTCTTTTGAACAGAAAAAACCGAAGAATTATTTTTTTGCTCATTTTAAAGCATTCTCCGCAGAAATAATTTTCCCAGTTCAACGGTATTTGATTACAGACACCCTCTTCATGACTCGTCCTGATACCCCAAAATCTCGTTTACTTGCTGACCTTTAACACCACTTTTCCAAATACAGGTGAAAATTGATTTAACATAGCTACAGTGTTTGGTACGCTATTCCCGACCCAGATGTTGTTTAAATGCCAGCGTGTCGGTCATCTCGAAAATACTGGTATGAGGGGGACTGCATGATATATGCGCAGTCTGTGAAGAAAAATTTCACATTCCTGTGAAAACACACCACTCAGCCAAAAACTGTGGACACCCCAACAGTGCCCTCTTTCCGCTACACTACATTGCTGAACTATTCAGAGTCGCAACAAAACAGGCCCTCAATCCAATCCAGTCCCTACTCAGAGTTTGCTAACTTTTTAACTGACCACCAATGAAACAAAGTCTGTTCATTCCACATAGCTTGGAGATCATTTCCTGCCAAGAAACTCTGGCCATATAACCTCCAAATGAGCTCGCCAAACTCACGTAAGAGGACTGCGTCCTTCGTCCCTAAATTTGTCTCCACCAAATCAACTCCTAACTTCTGAAAAGATGTCCCAAAACATAAAAAACAAGATTAGCATCCAAGCCAAAGAATGCTCCGCAAATATAAAATATCTGTAATATCTAAAGCAGAAACACACTATCCAGATTAAGAAAATGCAACTCAGTAGAGAACCTCAGCAAAAGTCTATTTCTGAGACAAAAAGCATAGAACATCAACATAGATTGTACCCAAGCCACAACCAATTCCCTGCAATAACTTGCAGATTATTCCAGCTCTTCTTCTGAATTTCCCATCTCAGCACTCCCTAAAGGATCCTATGCCTTAGCGGATGAAATGATTATAGGTCCAAAATAGAGCTTCATGTAACGCCCCACTCTCTTTTAAATGCTTCTGCGCTTTCCCAAGGGAGGGTTGAATGGAAGAAGTTCAACGCAAACACCTGCAACGCTCCAGGCGTTTTCTGGATCTGTTGGCGGGATAAGGGAACCCAAAAATCTGCTCTGCTTGCAGATACCGTATTGGCTCCCATTACCAAAACATGGAGCACACCTGGTTTGCTCTTCCCAACCAACAGTCCAAATAATGAAAAGGACTTGCTGAACTCAACTTTACTTCGCTTCATGGCAAAGCCCCTACCCCAAAAAAAAACGGTAGTACAACCAAATTCTTTGCACGACTATTCCTTACCATCAAGATTTATTGCTCCTCCTCATCGGGACCCACGTCTTCACCCTTTCCCCTCATCTGTATCACCTTCAATATTATTCCTCAGCCGCTAAAAATTGTCCTCAAAAAGAACTATCCTATATTCATTAAGAACATAAGCATGGTCACCTTCCTTCAATGAAATTGTCGTGGTTACTACTCTAATTTTGAGATTGTTCAACTAATTAAACATATGTACACCAAAGTGGATATGTGTTTTTGCAGGAACTTCCAACTATGTTATTGTGACTCTTCCAACCGTCGGAATACAAATTACTGCTAACTCCTATAGAAAGAGGTGACAATGGTAGAGGCGGCGCAGGAATTCTCATTCATAAGTCCTATCCCCCTAATTCTCCAGCCCACTTCGAACAGACTTCATGCAGTGGCTGCACGTATCCATTTGTCCATCGATCTCAGTCCGTTTGCTTATAGATTGGCTTCCAGTAGTGAGTTTGCTAAGGCTGACTTAACCAACCTTTTACAGCAGCTCTCTCACTCGGTTGTTATAATGGGAGAACTTCAATTTTGTCACCCATTTGGGGTTCAGCCTACAGTCACTCGTGGCTAATCTAAGATCCTTGGTTGATCTCCTAACAAATTTTTCTCTGGGATGTCTTTAACGCAGGACTCACTACATATGAACGTTTAGATACACAGACTTCTTCCTGTAGATATTTCCTTTTGCTTCCATTCTTTTATGGATCGCTTACCTGCGTCCCCCATCTGTAATACGGCAGTGACATCTACCCTCAATGCCTTCAAAATGAACTTCGCAGAGTCAATGTTAAAACCCATTTCAGCGAGTCGTTATGAACCGAGAAGCGGAGTGTAGCCTCCTTTTTCATCAGTCTATACTCTAACAGCTATCCAACTCTCTCCTTCATAAGCCTCCTTCCTCTTTTCCTTTTTTTCGTTTGGCAAAGTCGCAACAGAAGAATATCTTTTGCCCTCCAACCATTCTATCACCCCACAATTCTCTGTTACGGGCCTGATATAACCGATACGATCTCTAGTCCAGCAGCTGTTCAGATGCATTATATTATAGTTTTGCTAGCCACTCGAGCTCTTTTCGCTATCGCCTTTCAAAAATCGGAAATTAAAACATCCACCGCCAGCTTTTCACAGCGAAAGGGCAGCCATCCTCTTCCAATAGCCCGCCATATCCGCGGCGAGCCCACTCACACCCGCGCCATTGAGCACAAAGACGGCGGTGCCCTTGTCGAGGTAAGCCTCGGGTTCGGTGGTGGTGCTCCGTCAGGTTCCTCCCTCTGCATCAGCGTTTTTGCTGAATCTGTATAACAGAATCTGAATCGAATCGCTCTATTTCCATCTAATTTATTACTACAGCTTTTTGTAATCCTATTTCCCAAACTGGGAAAAGATCTGAAGTTAGCGGACAACCACAGTCGCCACTTCGCTTGTCCTGTCATAACCTGTAAATTATGGGAAAATGGTTTCAAGCCGCCCTTCTCCTGTTTGGAGAGTTCACCCAGGCTTTTTTGTCAAACTTCCCAGTTTGGTTTCCGCAACAATCGCTTAGACCAAGGAATCCTTTGTTAAAAGCCTCTCAAACTGGTCGGATGGTTCTTTGTGTCTTTCTATCTTAAAAAATTTATGAGACAACGTGGAGAACTGGGGTTCTCTCTAAAGACTTCCAACTCTCGGTTTCCGAGACAGCTCCCTCTTTTTATAATGCCTTCTTTTAAATAGATATATCACGGTTCGGGCGCTTTTTTCTGTTTTAGATAAAGCACTTTACACTAGATGAAGACACTATCAGGCAGCATTCTAAGCATCATTACTAATTGCTCTCGGGATTCGATGAACATAAGTTCAGTTCTATCCCAGCGACGGTACAATTTTTCTTTCTATGTTTGATAACCTGACGCTATATATTGCCGGTGCGCAGGTGCAAGGCTGCCATTTCTTGAACGGCAAATTCAACTAGCTATTGAGAATATTTCACAATAAGGTAACTCCCATGGCTTCCATTTCTCACCCCAGAAGGCTCAACCCCCATTTTTTTTAGAATAAGGGTAATGAAGAACCTGCACACCTTCCCTCAATAATATTAACCTTATATGGGTTTTGCCCAATTCTGTAACTTCACAATATCAATTTCTATGCTTCATTCTTGATGAACCCCTAACATTTAGCACCACACATTAAACTCCTGAAAACGACTTGACGTTGCGTGCTGACCTATTACATCAATTCTCGGCCTAAAAATCTTGGGCTGCTGAATCGCAAGTCGCTTTTTAGTCGCTACACTCGCCCTAATCCGATCGAAGCTGGACTTTGGCTGCGTAGTATATGGTCAGGCCTCCTTAACTCTACTACACCTGTTAGAATTCCATCCAAATAAGGGGATCGTATCTTCCACTGGAGCCTTCCCGATCTTCCCCCCCGGGTGGGACATTGTAAAGTTGAATCGAATGTGATGTCACTCTCTCTTCGAAGGGTATACATCATGTGCATTAAGTTATCTTCCCTTTCAAACCCCAATGCCGTCTGCTCTGGGAAGATACCACAGAATTCTCCTTACTGGCCATTTGCAAAACACAGTTTAATAACACCCTTAACTTCCTCAACATCCCTTCGCAAAAGGTGCTGCTATTATTATTAATAATAAAAAGTATATTATTTTTCTCATTTCGCAGTTCACGATGGATTTACTCCAGTGTTTACTGACGGCTCTAAACCAGGGAACAGTATGGGTGCGTCTGTTGTCTTCCTGACGCAACCTCTCTCATACCCCCTCCCCCTCCATGCTTCAATTTTTAAGGCAGAATTTATGGCTATAATGAGATAATAATAATAAATTTTATTCTTTAACAATAAAATTTAATTAATTAATTATAAATCCAGTGGAACCATATAAGTTACTAGGGGATAAAAAATGTTCAATTAAATGTCTGATAAGGGGGGGGTCCCAGCACCCCCAAAATTTAAATTGCCTATAACTTTTAACTCTTGTGTTTAATGCGTCTACATATTAAATATTAATTAAACGAGCTTTCGTTTTCTCTTCAAATGAGGTCAACATCAATCTTTCTCTATTCAATCTTGAGATAAAAATATTGTATGGAATAATATCCGGGGGTGGGGGGGATTAGCCCCAATTAGGGAAAATCACCAAATCTTTACAATATCTAAACTTTTGACCTAATTCACCAATTGAGTTGAAATTTCAGAATTTTATTATGAACTAATCTAAACAAGCCGTCGAGTGTGTGAATCAATCGGAGAGGGTCAAGGTTTTGCTTGCATGATCTCGCATGGAACTGAATGCACCAGTAGACTAATGGTCTGGAATAAGAGGTGTAGATCTAAAAGGTTCGATGTGTTCATTATGGGACGATCTTAATGGCGTGGTGATGTGGTGAGAAGAATTGAATAAAACATGTCGGAATGAAAGTGGTTAGGGAGTTGTTGTGGTGTGAAGAAAAGCGTAAAATGAGAGTTTGGACACTTAAGGTGGTTTGGTCATAATAGAAAGAACAGATGATAGTCAATTAGCTAAGACGGAATGTATAATGGTGTGTGTGTGCTGTGAATCAACCGCTTGAGACTCAAAGAAAAGAGTTGGACTGAGTCAGGAGAAAATGAATGTCTGAGAGGAAAAGGAATGTGGGTTATTGTTATGAGCCTTGAAAAGAAGGTGCATTAATAGTAGAGCGAATAGCGGGGTTTCGTGAGAGGGTATGGTTGTGGGGGACTGGGATGAACCCCCACAATGACAGATACCGAGAGCTAATAGTCCCGTGCGGAGTGTTGTGAATCCCTTAATTGGTGAAAATATTTTGTTTGTCAAAACAACTTCACTTAAGGGTATGGAGGGATGGCTAGGCGTGGTGGCTTTCCGTTGAAGGTGCGATCTTACGTCATGCTTTCTATTTATTTAATTCTATTTTCTGTGATGTTGCACGACGCAACACCACATCTATTGGAAGCAAGGCAAGATCAAGAAAGAAAGAAGAAAAAAGAAGGAAAGAAAGAAATATAATACTATATATAATATAATATATATATATAGAGATATATATATAATATATATATAGTTATATTATATATATATATATATATATATAATATATATATATATATATATATATCGTTTAGTAATATTTTGGTGGGGTGTGTTGGCTTCTGAATGGAAATTAAAGTATGTATGGCGAATCGTGAAGCGTGTGTAAGAATTAATGGTGTAAAAGTGATTTGGTTTAATATTAATAGCGAGGAGTGAGGCAAGGATGTGTTATGTCCCTTGGTTATTCAATTTGTATATGGATGGGGTTTAGAAAGAATTAGAGGTGGGGGGGTGGCAGAACATGGTGTTAGAAATGATGGAGAATGGAAGATGGAGGGAAGGTGCCTACCTATTATATGCGGGATGATTTGGTTTTGTGTGTGTGGATTTGAAGAGAGTTTAAGAGGATTGGTAGACGGGAGATTTGGCAAGGGTGTGTAAAAGGAGGGGTTTGAAAAGTAAACGTTGATAATAGTAAGGTTATGGTTGTGAAGTGAGAACAGTCCTCGGTGTGAAGTCTATGTTAGATGGTGAGCAGCGGGAACAAGTGTCAGATATATGTTCAGATGAAAAAGGGAAAGAATGAGGCAGAGTGTAGTAGGAAGTTGTGAATAGGCAGGAAGGTTGCTTGGTGAAATAAAGTAGCTTGGTTGGATGTAAGGGACTAAGTCTTGGATGTGTGCCTACGGGGTCATTACACTAGGGTATGTTGTTTGACCGTGTGTTAATGTAATGGTAGTCGGAGCACTATGGTCTGGAATAAGAGGTGCAACGATCTAAAGTTTCAATGTGTTCAGATGGACTAATTTAGGGTTGTTTAGGAGTGAGCAAAATTGGTTAAAATGAAGGAATGAAAGTATTAGAGAGTTATGTGGTGTGAGAAAGGGTAATGAGGAGATAACAATGAAAGTACGTTGAGATATTTTGGTCATGTGGAAAGGATGAATGATAGTTCAGTTGGTTAGCGGATGTATAGTTGTGAGTGTGTTGGGAATCGACCGGGCTGGGAGATCCGAAGAAAAAGTGGATTTGAGTCAGTAAAGAATGCCTCGGAGGAGAAAAATGGCACGAGGCGAGAAGAAGGTGGCATAATAGGGAGTGAATGCAGGGTTCTGTGAGGGGTATGGTTGTGGCTCACCTGGGCCCAAGGAATGAACCCCACATGACGAGATGCCATAGGTGAGGGTCCGTCGCGGTCCCGTGAAGCTATATAGGGTGTATTTTCTGACTGTGACGAGTTCTCACTAATAGTATAAGAGGGGGCGGTAAGGCTGGTCTTTCTTTTTGACTTGTGTCATACTTCTTTACTACTTTTCTTGTTTCCGGTGGCCATGTCACGCAATATTAACCCCCAAGTCTGGGGAGGTGGATGAAAAAACCAGCAAAAGAAAGAAAATTCTGAAAAGAATTACTTTTACGTTTTTCTTCTCAATTCCACCAATGGAACAATGAATTTCCAAGAAGACCACGCAAGGTGTGAAAATTCCAGTGAGTCAGTGCCTACCACATAAGCACAAACTGCATAAACTGTTCAAATCAACTTTCAGGTTCTCAGCTGCAAAATTAATTTTAAAATGCGAGGGTGAAAAAAAAATATTTGGGTTTAAATTTGCGTTAAAAAATTTTAAAAGATACTCACTCAATAATAAAACGAGTGTTGCAAACAATTACACCAAAATTATTTAATAAAA
>JABUQX010055364.1:0-35000 GCA_015478945.1 Trachelipus rathkii
AAATCTCTTCCCGTTTCGAGATATAGGACTTAACACTATATATTTGAATTCGAGTCACATTCTCATATCTATTATATTTTGAATAGAATATTATATATATATATTATTATATATTATATAAAATATACTAAATAATACGAAAGATACTTATATTCACTGTCCATAGAGGTCTCACCATATAGAAAGTAATATAAGTGAGAAGTTACTAATAATTCTACACTCAATAATATATATAATAGAAGTCGTTATTATATATACTATATAAGGATTTAAATATTTTATTAATGAATTTTATATATAGAAATATATAATTTATATAATGAAATCACTAACGGTATAAAATCTATCGTAAATATTACTTATATATCAGCGTCTTATGAGAACTAATTACTTCTTGTATTATAGAAATTTATTAAGGCCTATATATACAATATGTTTTGGAGATATAGGGATTTACCTCACTTATACTACTATATATATTATATATATAATTATATATAATATATATATATACATAGTATATAATATAATATATATATATTAGAATATCTCAATCATATTTTCATTGACCATTGCATTAGAAAAATCATCCTGTTCTAATAATTTTTTGGGGATTTTATTATGGATAAAATTAAATAATTCGGCTCATTATTACTAGGATAACCGAATTATTCTTTTATTTATAAATTTAATATTGTGTATAATCACTGAAAATAATGTATTTTATTTATGGTATTTTACTACTCGAATACTAACTTGGTATTTCACAGTCACATCTTATTAGGTTGGAGTAATAATTAATGAGTTCCACAAATAACTATAGAGGTTACTGCTAATCATGTATCATACACTGTATGTGCCCAACTTTCGGTGCGCTCTTAAAAGCTGTCATTCCTCATGTGTGATTGTTAGGAGGAGGTGCTCGTGCTAGAGCACTCGTGCATCGTGAGAACTTGTTTTTAAAGGTAATTTTAATGGAAATAAAGTATGTTAGAGTATCAGATATAGTTGAGCGAATAGTCGATAAATGTAAAGACTCTCAGTCTGACTCTTTGGGCTAGTGTCGCTTTTATACCCTTTTTATGTGTCATAATTTCTCGTTGCAGCTTAAGGATATATGATAAACCCTTATTATCCTATTTCTAGACGGTGGACCCTTCACGTAGTTGCGCTAGTCATACTCTGCCAATTAGTACGAGGTATGTTATCTCGCTTCCTATGAACCGAGGAGTGTGTGTGGCCACAAACCTTAAGAGCCTTTTGACTGGTACTCTAAAAGCTATTCCTAATTTTGTTTTTGATGGATTCATGAATACGTGTCTGATAGTTCTATTTGCGTGCTCTTTTTATAGCGCAACTTGTCTTTTCTTTTTCTCACATTTCCTTGAGAGCTCGATCGTGACTGTTTAGACGTTTGCGAGGAGGAGTTTTCTCTTCTTTAGGGAATACCTAAAGTTGGTAGAGAGTTATTGCACCGAGGTAGTCGAATTTTTCCGCTCATATGTTTCCCTCTTATGATAGGTCTTAGCCGCGTCGTTGTTCACGGGGTTCAGATTTCCCTAGCGAATAACTGTCTAATCTGTGAGAAGAATATATGTTTTGTTGAATTTGCAAGTTGCTCGCAGACTATCATATTCTTCATTGTGAGTCCTCGAAGTCCCAATATCGATCTCAATCGTATTATTGATTTTTCAATCATAATTCAAGCCGTTTCTCAATTCCATTCTCAGACGATTCAGCTCTGCTAGTTCATGAGATACGTGTCTATTTCTCTTATAATTTTACAAATTCTACTCACACTCTACACATGCTCTCGTTATATAAGATGATCCATATCTAGAACTACTCATATGTGTATTTGGGAGTCTCACACCTAGTTGGCATATCTCAGTACTCTGAATATGGTCCCTAAGAGTACATATATAGGAGATCTTTTATACGCAGCAGAGTATAGACACACATTTAGATCCTGACTGCGCGAAGATAATAAGTGTGAGTTTTGAGTTAGTTATTTATTAGATAGGAGGTAAGTATTAGTTTTATCTATAAGTGTTACAGTTAAATTATTTACTTAGACCAGTTCAGCTTTATTTTATTATTGTAATATTTGTGTATGTATTAATTTTCCTTGTGAGGGGAGTTTATTAGTTTATTTATATATTGGGAGTTTGTATTTTAATAGTGTAATTGATTAGGGTATAAGTATAATAGTTTGGTAATGATTTTAAAATATTACGTATCTAGTTAGTTATGACTAAAAGTAGTATTGAGTGATGTAGGTTATTAGGTATGATCATCTATAAGTTATAGTATCTGAGGAATTAGTAGGAGTTGATATATATATTTATGTGTATGACAAGGGGGAGGGAGCGTGGTAGGTGGTATTTGCGCTATAAGGATACGATTGAGATGAATTTTTGTGGGAGGCGCGAGTTTTTTGTATATATTTTGTGCACGAAGTTCACGTGTGTAAATCGAGTAATATATCGTATCAAAAAGGTTTGCTCCGAATATTTGGAGTATCGATGTGGGTGGTGGGTGGTGAAATTTCCATAAACACAGGTCGAGTTGTCATTAGGGGCAACGTTGCGGAGTGTTCGTTGCGCTTACTAATTTTGAGAGATATTTAGTACAATAATAATATATGAATGAATAAATGAATAATATATAATAATAATAAACTCATGATGAGATAATAAGTAATAATATGATATATGGAGACGTTAATTATGAAGATAATTACATACATCAATATCATCACATTATAATTAATTAATGAGATATATTATATTTGGGCGCACGGAATTTCTACGATACACAGAGCTCGAGGGCAAAAATAATATTTTTTCGTAAATTTTTTATAGAACTTTTGACACCTATTTTACTTGAAATGTCTTATGGACTATGTAATGCAGCATAGTAAGGCTTTGTGTGTATAATTGGCGAGTGTGTGCTCTGATGATTTAGAGGCACGGTGTGGTTATTTTATTGACTATGTTATTAGAGTAATTGTGTGTAGCTTTTTGTGCTTAGTGTTGTTTCATATGGTAAATTAGATGGTGTCATGAGTATATATTATTTGTATAATAAGTTAGGTGTGCTCTTGTATATCAGTGAATTGCTTTATGGCGTATGCGATGACGGCTTAAGGATTCTAACAGGTAATAGACATGAGGAGGTTGATAGTTATGACTGTTGTATATCTAAGCACTGCGTAAAAGAGATTCTAGAGAGGGTAGGAGAGATTTGTGATATAGAGTTTTTTATGATTTATATAGGTTTATGTTAGATGTTTATTTTTTTTTTGTAAGTAAAAAAAATGTGGTGTGTGGTTGTAAGCTGAAATGGAAATATCCCGGATGAGGGTAAGTGTCCCATGAAAAGATGGCAGGAGTCCGGTCATTAACATTTCTTGGGTTCTTGGGCTACCAGTGTGGTATCGACCGCGCGAGGGGTGAGGACCTAAGGATCCTCCCTTCGCTCGCGGGAGTCATGGTCTGCTTATTGCTGGATACACCGTTCCGGTGGCTAGGTTTGGTTCTACGTGATAGCTGGTGGTGTCCGCGGGGGTTCCCTACCTCGAGCCAACTTATCATCCATCCCCCTTTCCATATGTCCTGGGGCTAAAAACTGAAAACTGCCTATCCCCCCATATCATGCTCCACCCGTCGTTGCCTCGATATATAAGCCCCTCCTGATGAAAACACAATACTTAAATTTAATTTTACGCACCTCAAAATAACATAATACGCAACTATATATCACCACATTCACCACACTCTCTAGCGATCGCTGTAAGGCGCTGTAGTCAGAGTGGGGACAGTGCATGTGGGGCGATTTTTAGATCCGATATATATTGCTCTAACCCGGATGGCGGATATATGACGTCGGAGGAACCCTAACGACACCCCTCAAAGACAATAATATGAGCTCCATAAGAGCGTGGTTCCGAGGATGAGCAACATCTCACCTAGTAGAGGGGGGATTATAGTTAATTCATCTACTCTACTCTGAGTCGTTCGCACCGATGGAGGTTCCAGATATAGTAATGAGTACCCGATTCCACTTGTCACATCTTTATGCTGAGTTTTATATCTCACTATGGGTTATTTCCTTATATGTTTAAAATTAATATAAAAATTTTTACTTATCATAAAAAAATATAATAAAAATAAAAAAAGTTAAATCCCATCCGTAGAATTTTTCGGCTGAATTTGCACATAAAATATAATTAATATAATATAATATATTTTGTTTTACACTTAGTATATATATGTGAAAATAGTGTCCGTTCTCTATACTTAATACTATACTGTTAGATAGCATAAATAAAATATCTGACCATAATTAATATATATTAATTATATATAATATATATATATAATTATAGTATATATATATATATATATATATATATATATATTAATTATATATATATAATATATAATATGTATATATATATATAATCTATATAAAATATATATATATATTATTATATTATATAATATTATAATATATATTATTATATTAATATAATATATATATATATTATATATATATATATATATATATTAATATTAATATATATATAATTATATAATAATATATATATATTAATTATATTAATATATTAATACTTATTTAATATATATATATATATATATATAATATATATATAAATATATATTATTATATATTATATATATATACTTAATATATTAATAATATATTAATAATTAATTCTACTTATTCAAATCAAAAATAAATATAATAATTATATAATGAAATAATTATACAAATAATAAATATATAAAAGGCTCTTAGTATAGAAGTAAATGTGGTATGAGCATAACATTTATTACGTTCAGGTAAGTGAAAATTAAATATATCTAATGACAACTTAGGGTAGTTCCGTTTAGGCGTGAGTCATATGCAACCACTCTTATTATACTCTATAACATTCTTATTATTTTAGATAGAGAAAATATTATGCAGTGAGATCTGGCATATATTTACAAATCAATAGTGAAAATGCCATAAAGCGAAGCAAAAAAGAGAGAGAAGCGTAGCTTCGCAACTAGCTCGGAAACTAAATTAAAAAACCACAACTCCTCAATACATATGTGTAACTAACTTTAATAACATAAACACAGGTATCATGTTTTCGTAACACTATAATTAAGTTGAGATGCCAGAGTAAAATAATAATATATAGGTATGATATACATGAGTAATAATATATATATGAAAGTTTCTATAACATTATCTGAGCTGAAGTATAAAAAAATAATCAAAATAAAAAAATAGCTTTCTTTGTTCCTCTCTACTTATTATGTTGAATATTTCACATAATAGTAAATTATATACTCATTATATTATAAGTCAATAATAATATAAAAGTTTATATATATAATCTTGATCCGTTTGAATATAACTTACTGAGAAAAGATACATATTAAATGAAACTATTATAAAATTATGAATCCTTTCACTCATTTTAAATTATATTACTTATATTATTTAAATAGATAACCAAATTTAATCACTAATAAACTATAAAACATAAGGTTATTATTGAACACTAATTCCTAAATAAAGATATAAATCATATATAATCAGCAGAGGAGATAGAGGGTTAACAGAGGCAGTCTCGACACGAGAACAGACTATTGGGTACATGATGAATAAACGAGAAGGAAAGTGAAGTAACTCAGTGAGAGGCCCTCCGTTTAGTGTGAGAACGATCGCCAACAACTATTTACTATATCCAAAAAACGAGAAGTACGCAGAATTACTGAGAGTATCTGAGTCGAGGAGTACGAGAGTTGGATAAATTTTATTAATTGGAAGAGTATGGTTAGCGAGTCGGTAGGTCGAGTCTGAGAAATAATTATTTTTATGAATACGCGACTCTCACCACAACTACTCATGGTCTAAGAGTCAAGACTAAATTAAAATAGCTAAAAGTATCTATAGGGACCACTAATAAATTAAGTTAGACTATAGTGCTTCAGCATGTATAATATATTATACGGGTTCAATTAGCCTCACTAATCTATAAGTATAATATCTTTGAAAATGTATGTTAGATATTTATTACTCTTGGGAGTAACGGAAGTATTTTTAATTTATTAACTCATTATATCCCCTTTCAGGTGTTAATATTTATGTATCAGCTCATTCATTAAATATATAAGCTTGAAAGTGCCACAGAATGAGAGTTATTAAATATAATAATAAATATAATAATAAATATCAGATTTCCTATAAGTAAATATATGTCAATATTAAAAGTATTTTAAAAAATTAATAATTAAAAATAGACAGTTATAATCACTCCGTTTACTTGCATGTTATATTTGTTTATTAACATATACTATAGTTAATATTTAAATAAAATAGTTTTAAATAACATATAGATCACAATTTATTAAATTGAGCAGTACTTAGGGGAGCGTGGGTCTTATTAATATTAGTATTTACTTTTAGTAGATAGTATATTTGTCACTCATATATAACCTCGAAAGTTTTAAAAATAATATATGCTAAGCATTTAGTTTTATGATAGTAGAAAATATCGATATACTCGTAAAGAAAAATGAAAATATTGCTTAACCTGCAGGCGCAAACTAACAATACGAAAGAGCGGTGAATTATTTGTGAGTATATATCATTATAGACACACTTTTATCTCAATTCGCTCTCTTTATTAATTTATTTATTGTGTAAACTGTATAAAGCTATATATCAAATATATAAATCTATATTATGCGCTTGTTTCACTTCATAATTATTTAGTTGGTATCCATCTTCGAGCCAAGAGTGATACAATTAATAAAAATTTCCTATACTGTTATATATATAAGCACATCGATGCTGTGTGAGTGGGACATGTTAAAAGATCTTAATTATTTGCGAGGATGAGTGTCGGCCGGTTGCTATTTTCGAAATAGTGACTTCGTCTTCTATTGTATGTGCATTTTAATTTAACATTTCTGGAACAACGCTAAAAACGTGGTCACAACTACTTCGTTTTTTGAGTCATAATAGAGGAAAAACAAACGACTTTTCTCTAATAAGTTGACTTAAGAGAAACAATTAACGAGTAGTGCTCAA
The DNA here is from genome assembly GCA_015478945.1 of Trachelipus rathkii. Taxonomy (NCBI): domain Eukaryota; kingdom Metazoa; phylum Arthropoda; class Malacostraca; order Isopoda; family Trachelipodidae; genus Trachelipus; species Trachelipus rathkii. The sequence continues at coordinate 7,117 of JABUQX010055364.1, forward strand.
TATCGCCACCTCGAAATAGTATCTTAAACTATTTTTTTTAGTATAATAATAAGGAAAGAGACACCTAGGACCTTTCACACAAAATGTAGTAAGAACAGAAATACATCTATAGGACAAACTAACGATTGTAAATATTTTAGAGGATAACAGTACACATGCAGATATAAGACCGATAATGATATCGTCTTATCACTTATTTGCTCTAATTACATATTTGCATTGTTACACTTAAGCCAAAAATCTCAAACATTATCATTCTATATAAAAAGATTTTAATGGTTAGTAATTTTAGAATCATGTCATTTACACTCTCTGCACTTGTACGTTATTCATTCATATCTGATGAGCCTGTATGTACAAAATTATAATAAAAGTCAACTTAAGGGTCTCATTAACTCACAAATATGCTGCTTGAGAAGACCGCGATATGAGAGTATTCGCACGCGACTTGGAAGGCATACTTTTCTAATTTAACCATGTCTCGGTAAAATATGAATTACTAATATTCAAAATAGAATATATTTCAAATACAGCTAACGAATTATTTAATATTATATAGTATATATATATATAATATATATATATAATATATATATATATATATATTATATATATATATATATATATATATATGATATATATATATATCACGAAAATATTTTTTATTAATTAATTTATATAATTAATTCCCTTTTACTAACTACATGGTTTAGTAAATTTTTCTTTTATAGCTATAATTTTTTGACAATATAAATTTTCTAATCTCTAAATAAAATTTTAGTATTTTTAAAATTTTCCACTGCTCCGAATCCGGAGTTGAATCGATCACACCGGTGGTATGTAATATGTAATACATAAAGTTAGTAAGTTCAAAACGAACCTTTATTCATCCCTTTTAAATTTTATAACACTTATATATAATTTAATATATATATATATGTCAACAAATTTTTACGTGTTATTATTTTAGCAAATACTCTTAAATTATATTTTTCCTATTAATTAAAAATCTTATAAATAAAGTTCTATTATTGTTTAAACCATTGAATTTTACATCAATAGTAAAATAGTCCACTACTTTTAGCAACACACACACACTACACGTACACACCTCACACACACCACAAACCACATACACACAACTCACATCAACTACACACACATACACACAACGATACTATTATATAATATTATATATATATATAGTACAAACACTCACTATACATACACACTTACACTCACCACACACACACAATCACACTACACACACACACCACACACACACACACACACACACTCACTCACATAACCTACTCATCATCACTCATCTATAACACCACTATCTTACACTACTATCATTCATATACTACTCACTCATAATATTATTATTAGTACTACTATTATTATTTATTAAGATATTTAAAGTAATAATCAATTAATTAGATTAGGGATACAAGAAGCTAGTATATCGGAACATAATAGAAAAATAATGCAGATGAGCTGGGATAAAAAATAATATAGAAATTTGTATATTGAAAATATAATGAATATAAAATTTGCCCTTATATTTATAATCCTATAATATATATATATAGAGCCTAACCTTTAGATACTGATTAATTAGTTAGATAATAGACTCATTACGTCACAGAGATCACTCACATGAAAAAATATACACCGCGGTCATCGCTCTAATAATAAAGTGTTCTTCATATTGGACGTAGTCTCTTGCGTGAGTTTTTGTTTAATAATAAAAAAATAAAATTTAAACCGAGTGAGAGAGAGAGTAAGAATAGGAGTGATGGGTCAATAGGGTTTACGCAAAGTATGTGGTGGGAAGCTTCGCGATAAATTTGGTTGATGGGGTCTTATGGTTGTTTAAGTGGGGTTTCTAATGAAAAGTTGATATTGTTGGAAGTTTTTTGTAAATACACTTTTATTTGTTTTGGTAAAAGAGATTGTAGGTTTAAGGAATTATCTTCCAAGATTGTTCTTGCATATTTGTTTAAGTGAAAAACACAGGGAATGCGTTATAGATGAAGATGGAGGAAGACAAAGAGAGGAATTAAATATGTTGTCGGAACCAAGGTGTTGGGTTGGGTAGAGATTCGGTAAACTGAGCTGTGGGAGAGTAAGGCAGGCCAGCAACAGCCCGTTTTGCCACTACCCAAATTTTGATTACCTTAAGAAGCTGTGTTGGCGTTGACGGTTGGTAAGCGGGGGTTATGAGTTAAAGGGTCAAGGGTTAGGGGTGTAGGGGTTGGGGGTTAAGGCTTAGGTTATGAGGTTAGAGGTAGAGTTTAAGTGGTAAGTTAAGGGTGTAGGAGTTAAGGTTTTATGTTAGAGTGGTGAAGTTAGAGTTAGGTAGTTAGAGTTAAGTGTAGAGTTAAGTTAGGAGTTGAAGTGAGGTGTAGGTTAGGGTTTAGAATTGGGAGGGTTGAGATTAGTGGGGAGGAGTTAGGTTAGTTCTTTGGCGATGATATAAACTGCTAGTTCTACGCCAAAGGTTAAATATAAAATTTAATTTATTTCACACAGCGTTCCGTGCGAGAGAGTGCAAATTCACTCGCCATGCTGGTGAGCAGACCAAACATGTGGAGACGTGATGGAAAAGTATTATGTTCGGAGTGTCTCATTGTTGATATAAAACTGAGGATAATACAACAAAGTGTAATGAACATAAGCAGTGATTGATGGTCTCTATAATTTTGTGCGTCAGTCATGGACGGTGAGGAGAAGTAGAATGACATCAGCAGATATATATATATGTATATTTGTAACACTCGCGCACCTCACATTTGACACAATATATATAAATTAACACCATACATTACCACCGTATGAGAGAGTCTACATGTATCTCATATTACTCCACCTATTATACTAGTCTAACCGGTTTATATAATATTTATTATCGCTTAGTGATGGCAATACTTACTACATAATTTTATGCTTACTGCATTATTATATAACTATTCAGTAACTAATTTATCTCACGGTTTATATATATATAGTTCTACCGATCTATTCAAATCCACCTATTTTCACTCATTCTCACTCATCGTGAGTATCATCATCAGCCCGGTCGAGTTCGCAACACAATCACATACACCTATAGGCAGAACATATGTAATAGTTGACTATATTCCGAATATACTATCAACACCTTCCATATAAATATAACCTCTGAGATTAAAGTCGTAAGTAAATATATTTTTAACTCAAACATCATTTTTCACATAATTTAACACTAAGGAATGGCAAAACTTATTTCAAACATAAAATTTTTGCTCCTTTGCAGTCGAGAAAAACCAGTAAATTTGTATCTACTTATATTACTATTTATTTACTATCTTATCAAATTTATACTCCGTATTTATCACTTAATTAAGGTTGCAATTATTCCTCAATTTTATTATAATTTACTTATCTCCAGCATACCATGCTCCATTCTATGATTATAGTCCTAATTACTGACACATTTGAGAACTTTAGATACTCATATATAATTTGCTTATTCATGAAACCTAGATAGTTACTCACTTTACCATAGCAATAACAACAGGTAAACAACTAATACCCCTTCACATGTAAAAGCGCTATAACTAGCTACTCTCACAAGACACTTTAAGTTACTACCTCATTATACATTTTACCAACGATGTATGTATTTAGCTATGGTACCGAGCAATACTATATCCTGCCATTGTACACATACTTTCTCTTTCAGGAAATCCGCATCAGTAAGATTAAGCTGCTCACTAAAGCAGTAGCACTGACCCTTAAATTAATTTAAACTCTGACACTTGTACTCCAGCTGCTTCTACAATATCTATATAACATATCTTTCACCTACTGATGACCAATGCACACTCACAATCCTATATACACACATTCAAATACACATATACACTTTGTGATACTTTCTATGTATAATATATATAACCCCTTCAACACCTCCTTTTACAATACCCTGCCAAATCTCTCTAACCAATCTTATTAGTCACTCTTACAATACATCTCTTATCAGTGATTTGCCATACACAGATAACGAATTAGGTACAATCTCGTATAAGTACTGATGGAGTAGCCCGCAAGACTTGTTTAGCTATGTCTCACTTTTCTATTCTCCATTGTTCTGATACACACAGATTAAATGATAATGACCAGTCCAATTTCACCTGCCATCCCACTCAGATAGTATCCTCGTACGCAATATAATCTCTACTGAGTGTGTAAAAAGACTTAGATATCCCATAGGAGACATCACATATTCAATTCTCTTTGTTAAACACACACTTATTTATATATATTAAAAAATGTCATATGCCATTGTGTAACTCTTCACGAATATTTGTTGTTTCTCTAGTATTCATATCCACTCTTGTCTTCATACTCATATTAGGGTAATCAAACTATACTTCGTTTCTATAGATATATCACTCAATATTCAATAATTCACTACGCGCCCTATATATATATTATATATATATTTCTATAATTATATGTATAATTCAAACAATGACCTATGAACCTATAGTGTTACTAAAGACTTTAACCTATAAATAAAAGGCAAAATACTTCCAGAAAAGAGCTCAGAAGAATATAATCCTCACGAAATAGAGCTGCACACTTGACGATCTTGAGTGAGAAATCACCACAATATATACTACTTATAGAGTATAATCAGTAAGGATATTTATAATCTTTTCTTCCCTCTATTTATACGTTCATCTATTACACTTTGTTTCTTTAGAATTTGTGTTTGTCCACAGGGAATAAAGTACGCTCCTTATCACAAAAAAAATAAGATTTAAATATTATATAGGTCAATCAGTATCAGCGTATAGAGCTTATTATATGCAAAGTAGTTTTTAAATGAATTTATAAATCTAACGGGAAATACCTTTCAAGGGTATGACCGCATTGGGATTAATTGAGGAGTCGGTCTCTTGCCTCTAGGTTGTGAACGAGCGGGGGGGTGTTTTAATCTTTTTCGTCCGCACCTTGATTCTGTCACCAAGTCAGGCTGCCTCAGACTGCCGACGTCGGCGATCTCGTCGCAACGCCCTCTCTCTTATTTCGTGGACCAATTAATACAAGCATATACCGTGCGGTCTCGCACGCTACCATATAATGCGCACAAAATATAAATTCTTTCTCCCGTGTGACACTTCTATAATATTTTTACTGGCGGGGGGTTTCCGCTCTTTTGCAGTCTTCACTGTGGGCCGCATTCAACCTGCTTATGGAGAGAGTGGGTGAGACGGATAACGAGCTTATATTGTAACACTATATGATAAGTCGTTTTCGTATGTGCGTCTGATGGGTGTCCATATTAATATATATTTTTCTGTATAGTGTCGTAACTATTTCGCTTTTCTTCTGTTCTCATATTTTTTTGTATCTACATATACGCTCAATATGCCAATAGCTTATAACATCACCTTATATTACACCTAGAATCCTATAAAATACTGATATCTCATAATTGGTTCTACTCATAATTATTACTCCTCCGCCATTGTCTGTCTCTGGCCTTTTCTTGTTGTAAATGCCATTTCTATATTATCACTAAAAATATATATGCGAAATATATCGAAATTACTGAGCCTCGACAGACCGTATATACGCTAATATTCTGGCCTAATTATAAATACTGCATTTTCTCACAAACTTCTTCTACATACATAAAAAAAAACTACAACACACATGTTAGCCGGCGTCTCTCATTACGCTATCATCATGCCTACTCAACATTCCTCCTACTATATATAAAATATACCTATTTCCTTTACTATATATATAGCTAATAATCACTCACCATCATAAAATACCACATACAATTCATCTAACACTACTATGTATTCTCTATCAATTATCACTGTATAATATTAATTAGTTAGCTAAGTATAATTATTCGATATGTATGTATCTTTATCACACACTCATCTCACCACTCTCACACATCGCATTTCACATTACATGTTACTAAAAAAAGCACCATTAATTAGGTGATATATTATATATATATATATTTTATATATATATTATATTATTTTATATATTATATATATAAAGTTATAATTATATATATATTATTATATATTATTATATATATATATATATATATAATATATATAATAATATATATATATATATATATATATATATATATATGGCTCATGTTTATTATCTTCCTTTTTTTTTTTTTCTCTAACTTTAAACATTTATATTAGAGTTAAATTTGAATATCATTATAGTCTAAATTTATATATTTTAATAATTTACTCGTAAAAATAAATTACTTAACAATATAATATAGTATAATTATATAATATTATTAATAATGGTATAAGTTAAGTATTTTATTATATTTCAATAACATTACATATATATTTCCATTTTTTATAATTAATATATATTAATATATATATATATATATAATATATATTATTATATATATATTATATTATATAATAATATATATATATATATATACTATATATATAATATATATAGTATATATTATAATATATAGTATATAGTATGATATAATAATAGTATAATTATATATATATAATATATATTATTATATTTATTATTAATAGTATATTATATATTAATACGTATGTAATGACAGTTTAACAGACTATACCAATTATATAATCCTTATATAATATTTATATGATATTAAGAAATAAAGAATTGAAATTATCTTAACACACGGCTCGCTATCATTATTCGTGTATTGGAATAACACTAGCAGAGGTAGACATTGAACTATTGTCGGAGATATGGTAGGATGAATGGGGTACTTATGCAATGGGAATATGTAAAGCTGTTCTGGATATGAAGTGCGAAAGGTTAGAAATGAATAATTGTAATCAAGTGCACATGCTAATTTAGTCTTGAGTAATTAATGATATCACATGGTGTGTATGTGTGTTTTCTATATTTTTTTAGTAATTTTATAAATGAAAACATAGGACTCGCTCGAAGCGCGTGTAGTAGCGTAATTGGACCCGTCTCATGTTTTGTCTCGACAAACATTCCTTATTGACGCGATTGTGACACGATTAATTAGCACGAAACTGTTGAAGTGAAAACGTTATGTGTGTATATATTTTTTGTGTATACTATAGATATTAGTGAATCTTTTCTTTAATTCAAAGATGCAGTATACCTGACATCATAAGACACGGCCAATTATATGGTTATACCATATTATTTTTGCCTATCTAGACCGTGTAGAGGCTCTCAAATCTTATGTAAAGAGTAGGTGAACTTATAGGTTAAATCTCGGATAACGTTAACGTGTATACTGTAACTTACATATAACCGTTTAGACACTTAGAACTTTGAGGTTGTAACATTAACTTAAGCTTGAATCCTTAAAACTTAAAGACCTAAACCATAAAACCTAACCTATACTCACTTATATACGAGTGTGAAGTCTAGAAAACGTGTACATAAAAGATAAACGCTAGATATAAGGCTAATCGAGAATATTTCAAATTAAAAATAATGAGTTGAGTGTTAGCATATATTCTTGGGCCATTAAGTTTATCGAGTATTATACATGGACACAACTGTGGTATAGTTGTTGATCTAAATAATGTGCTATTTTAATCGTGCATATTGGGTTTTATATGGAATGTTATCATCGAGAAGAGATTGGTATAGGAATTGTGAGCCGAGTACATTAGAGAGAAATCATTAAAAGAACAATAATTAAAATATTGAATAACCACTTGAAGACATTTTATTTATTACCTTTACGTTTGATCGTAAAATTATATTAAATAATTGAAGAGTAAAAACATAGAGTTATGTGTAATAAATAAAGTGTAGAAATTTCGAAGGACAGAGTATAAAGATTAGAAAGAATTGAAATATCATTATACGAGTGCTTTACTATCTCAATATCTTGTTCGAAAGAGTGCGTACAAGTGATGTTGAAAGGTCAACTGTATATAGGTATCCTTTTTTATTGTAAGAAATTTTATAATTTCTAAGTTGTTATAGTCTTTTATACTAAAAACTTCGAGCAAAGAAACGGTAAATGGAAAAAAATTTTACAGATAGAGCTAATATGTATAATTAGGTGGTATATATATATATATTACTATTAATATTATAATATTAATATATATATTATATTAATATTACATTTAGAATAATATTAATGTAGTTATAGAATATATATAAATATGTATATATATAATATTATATAATGTTATATATATATATAGTATATATAATAATTTATTATATATATATTATATTATATAGTATATTTATTATAATTTGTGATATTTAATATTATATGTGTGTGTGTGTGTGTGGGTGTTGTGTGTGGTTGTGTGTGTCTGTGTGTGTGGTGTGTGTGTGTGTTGTGTGTGTGTGGTGTGTGTGTTGTGTGTGTGTGTGTTGTGTGTGGTGTGTGTGTGTGGTGTGTGTGTGGTGTGTGTGTGTGTGTGTGTGTGTGAAGTGTGGTGTGCTGTGATGTGTGTGGGTGTGCTCGCTCGTGTGGTGTTGTTCTAAGAGTTTTTAATAATAATGATAATATATAATCAATATTGTAAAATTTATTAAGATCTTTTAAATCTAATTGTGTATTGTAAAGATGGAATCTTAGTTAGTAAAAATCTCTGCATATATTAATAGTGTCATAGATAACACAGTAATTGAATTTGTTTGTACATAATATTAATTAATAAGTGTTAATAAATTAGAGGGTTGGCATAACTTATTTTTGAACTAACTATCTTTTTATGTGTCTCGGTTGACAATCACGTTGGATTCTGGTTCAACGGTCGATTCGGGAGAGGGAAAATTTAATCACATATAGCATATATATATATATTATTAAAGTGGTGTTAAAAAATATTGGTGATGATACGTTAATATTGATTTACACACATTCATTTTTCCTTAATATAGGTAACTGTTGATTATATTGAAATTACCCATAGGTAATTAATAAAAATGTTTTCACGAGATGTGAATGCTAGTTTTTGAAAAGGTTTTTTGAATATTTAAGAAATCGAGCCAAACAGTAAAATTAAATAGTCGACAAATACCTTGGAGACGCCATATTATGCTGTTAATTATCGCAATTTGTAATCTTTATTTGGCTTATGTATTATATTATGTCGTAGCGATAGGCGAAATTAGCAGTATATTGCTCAATTTAAAATGATATCTCTCATAGTAGAAAGTATTTTTTGTAGTAAGTTTGTGAATTAAACAGATAATTAAGGTGAATGACAAGAGAAACAGAAACAACTTTGTTTTTTTTAGCTGGTAGAGTTATTTTCTTTTATTAGTATTTTTTCTTTAGTTTCTGTCAAATTTTTGTTGTGTGTTTTTTTTTTAAATAGTAATAACTTCGTGATGTCTGCATAAATGCGTGTGTTTTAATTTAGGTTTTGGCATTGCTATCAGGAGCAATATATTAAAGCGCCCGCCCCCTCAAAAAAAGCTCACCTGCCATAGTATTTAAATTGATTTTTCTATATAAAAGAATTTTATTTTAAGAGTTTAAAATAGGTACCGAATAAATATATATATAAGTATATAAGTGGATACTTCAGTTCTAAATCTTTTTTGTATGTATATATAGTTTTATTGATAAATTATAATATATAAAGTTGAGTAAATTAGTAGTTCAAAGGTCAATTGATCCAAGTGTTCCAAGTAGTATTTTTGATAGTTTTGTTTAAAATATATAAAACTTGATGTATTTAATAATTTCGATAGGAGTTGAGCAGGATGTCTCTACAAGAGAATCAGTGTTATTAAATGGGCCAACGTGCGCCATAAAACGTAACTGGAAACCAACTGGTATGAGAATTGTGCATGTTTATTGTAAAACATAGGTTTATTAAATTACTGGTAAGAACTAATAACATGGGTCAAAGAAACGAAGTTACACACTTGTCTTTTTAATTATTAGATAATTTTAAAACCTTTTACTTCATTTTTTTGATCAGATCTGTTTTTTTTTTTTATATTAAACGCTCTGATGCCTTTTCTAAGCTTTAGAGGCATTGGCAAGGAAAACTGTAAAGAGTTAAAATGCATAGAGACGCTCCTGCACCAAGAAGAAATCACTATTCAAATTGATTTAACATAGAATGCTATTATGAGAAATGGCATTGAAGTCCTCAGTTTAATTATGTGTGTGCCTAATAGAACTTTGGCTATATTTAATTTTTGTCTTGACTCGAGCTGCAGGGTTTTTGTGAGGGTAGTGCGGGTATCAAGTATGAATGTTTTTTCCGATCTACGCCGATCTCCCGAACACTATCCGCTCTTTTCAAAGATTTTTAGTTACGCGACTCCCAGAATGCATTCCGACTCCGACTGCGCCGAGAAGCTCCTGACGACCCCATTCTATGGAATACATTGTGAGACCTGAAGGAGGTCTCTCGACTTAGCCGCTACCGACTCTCACAACCAGTTTTTCTAAAAGTTATCTCGATCAATGGTACTCCGTACTTCAGGAACTGGACAGATTTCTAGGAGCGAGCTGTGATAAAGAGTATATAGTTAGATAGATAACAGTATATAATTGATTACATAATAATAATTTAGTATATATAATATTAATATTATATATATATATAATATACGTATATATTTTATAAATGATATAGTTTTATATTAGAGTTATACGGAAGGTTCATTAAATATATGAGATAAAATAAAGTAACTATTATAATGGTATAATATAATATAATAGTATAAGTATATAATATATAAATTTATGGCAAATTGGTTTGTAGAAAAAACTGTACTGTTAGTAAAAGATATTGTTAAAAGTGTTATATAGGTTGGGTGTTTTTAAATTTCGCCAGTCTCTCGCTCTCTTCTCTTGAGGATCGCTAATATGTAGTTATTTGTTTTATGATTGCAAAGTCTTGAGCGATATTTTTATCATATTAAATTAAGTAGTATAGGGGCAGATGCCAGACCATAGGCAGTTACGGTAATTCCAGATCATAGTGGAACAGAACGAAGATTAACAGGGTGTGAGAGGTTGACAAAGCACATCCTTCATTGTACTAGAGCCTTTTTTATAATATTGTATTTGGAATTGTGTTTATATTTATTGTCATTATTATTGGATTTTGTTTTTGAGTATCGTTTGAAAGTTTTAAATATTAATGAATATTATATTTATAGTTTATGACAGCTATTATAATATAGTATATTATTATATAATATTAATCTGTATAGATAATATAATATATATTTATATATCCAGTGTTATAATTATATATGATATATATATATTATATATAATATATTATATTACTTTAGGGATATGAATATAACTACTAAGTGAAAGTAAAAATAAAATGATTACAATTTTGGAAGATTATTTTTTATGATTGGTTATATTCTTTAGTCTATTATATTATATGTACTATATAAGTGGATGAAGTTATGTGATAGTCATGGATATATAGTATTATTAGTAGTATTAGTAGTATATATTCAGTATATATATGAATATATATATAATATGAGTCAGGATTTTTTTTTTAATGCTCACAGTAGGTAGAATGGCAGATCCTACAGTAAAACAAATTATATTTATTTGGATCAGCCGAAATTCTAAGGATGTTGCATTTATACTTTTTTTTTTTTGTTTTTTTATTTTTTGAAGTAAGAAATTTTTTTTTTTTTAACTAAAAGGATACCCTAGCCCTAGGTGTAAACCGCAAAGATGGCAGGAGTCGGGTCTTCTCGGCCTTCCGTGGACGAACGGGGGACTAATCCCCCCTCCGGTGATGGTCTCCGGAACCGCCCCGCTCTTTGGTCTTTTGGGTGTCGCGGGGTTCCTCGACCATCCTCTCGGGTAACGAAGCTGTCCCCCCCTCTGTCCCCCGTCGGCTTCGAGCCCCTAAATTTGGTGAAAATAATTGTTTTTTTTGGAAAATTTTTAAGTTTTTTTCTAGGGGGCTCGAGCGACGGGGGACAGAGGGGGGGAGTTTCATACCCGGAGGGGATGGTGAGGAACCCCCGCGACACCCAAAGACCAAGAGCGGGGGTTCCGGGACCATCCCCGGAGGGGGATTAGTCCCCCCGTGCGTCCTACTCGGGAGGGCCGAGAGACCCAAACTCCTGCCATCTTTGCGGTTTACCTCTGGGTGTATTCCTTTAGTTAAAATATATAATATTTTTTTTTACTTCAAAAAAAAAATAAAAAAAAAAAAAAAAAAATTAAATCCCATCCTTAGAATTTTCGCTGATTCCAATATATTATATATTTGTTTTACTGTAGGATCTGCCGCTGTTCTGTAGCTACATACTGTGAGCATTAAATAAATCTGACCATCTATATATATGCAGTCACACAGCAAAAGACATTTTAATAACTGCAAAATAACACGTAAAAAAGACGCTAATTATACAATCAAAGGCCTAACGCTATTTGAATAGCCTAAGCTTAAAGTAAAATAGGTGGTCCAAAAGTTTTTATGAAACAAATTGAGCGAAAGATAGTTATTGCCTGCACGTATCTAAGGTTGGGCCAATTAGTATTATATAATTATTATTATTATTATTATTATTATTATTTTATTATTATTATTTAAATTATTATTATTATTAATTATTAATTTTAATTATTATTATTATTATTATTATTTGTAACTAAATATTTAAAATTAGTAAGCAAAATAATGCCTAATACAAATGCCTTTTTCCAAAAAAATCGAACTCAAAATTGCATATATAATGCGTGAGTATATTATCTATATTGGCAAAAATGTTAAAAACTCGTCAAATACGTTTACGTCTTTCGCAACAGTACAGCTTGTAACAAATTTGCCTTTATATATATATATATATATAATAATATATTATATAATATATATAATAATTATATTAGTATATATATATAGTAATATTAGTAAGTAAATATTATATTATGAGTAGCGGGGTTATTATTAGTGGGTAGATATGGTTGGTCATCATCTCAACTAATTAGGGCTCACAATGATAGATAGATGCCTACATTGAGTGATATGTAAAGGTAGTCCGTCTAGCGTTGGTATGCCGGTTTTTGTGTAGATCGTGGTTTAGGCCTATATATGTTGTTTTTTATTGGTATGTGTTATTACTGAGCTGTAGAGAGTGCCGGAAACAAGAGGGTATAGAGATGCTAAAATAAGTACAATTGTATAGTTAAGATGGACTAAAAGAAAAGTCGTTTAAGAGGCGTGTTAGAGATGTGAAAAGAATTTGATAAAATGGTGTAGGAATGAGACGTTAGTAAGAGGTCAGTGTGTTGATGGGTGGAAGTGAAAAAAGGGGTGTAGAGGCTGAGTTCAGTATATCTAGACGAATTAATTATTCGTTGAGATTCCATGTTTGTCTTAGCCATGGTGCGATAAGGATAGAATGATAGTTGGTTGGTTAAACGACTTGTTATTACTGTTGTGTTCCTCTCGAGAGGGCTTGGCGGAGATATCGTGTGACCGTGTGGATCGTGCGCACGGGGATGTACGCACCTCTCAGTTTTGGGATAAAGAAAGGTTGGATGGATGAGGAAAAAGTGGTATTGAGTCAGGCAAAAATAGGGATTCCTTTAGATAAATAAGAGAGAATTCTGTATATAGTTATATGTTGTCTATAGAGTATGACCGTGAATGAGAATGAAATAAGGTGCATATATATATAAAAAAGGAGTGAATGGAGCGTATGTTTTGATGAGTAGGTGTAAATATGAGGGAGTTTGTTGGCCCATCACTCGAGTATTTAATTGGGATAAAATATCCTCTGAGACATTGGTCGAGTTATTGTTTCTATGTGATATTATGTATTGTAAGGAGTCAGTTCGGGGTATAATGATAAGCTTCTATTTGGGAGGTTTTGGAGTTTATTTTTTCTATACTTATGAGCGTAGACGAGTGGTATGTCTACTTCTATAAAAAGGTAATATATTATATATATAAAGTAAGGCGGTAAAGTATATATATATATCATATATATATATATATAATATAGTCTGTTTGGCATGTTAAGGCTTTACCCTCTATTTCAAGTATAACTTTCTGTCAAATTTTCTATATAACTCGACTTGCTTTCATGTTTTCACATACACGTCGCACTGATTAAAGAGGGTATCACGCTACGCCACGCTTGCCCCTCCAGTCTTGGGGAGAGAAGGTGGGTGAATGAATAATGATTACATATATATATATTATATAGTTATATATATATATATATATATATATATATATAGGGTATAATGATATGTGATAAATACTATACTACTGTATATATATAACAAGGAATAAAATAAATCGCAATTTATATTAAATGTATATAAGCACGGTACTGTACAAACCTAATAAGCGTAAATCTCAACAATGTATTATTTACTGGCAGTCGAGTGTTTGTAGTCACTTATGCACACCTAGGTAGATTATAAAATCTTAGCAACTAATTGCTACGCTATGAGAGGATTTTTAAACCTAAGCGTCCTTCTATATGTAATGAGATATAGATATCGGCGAATCAGCCTCTTGCAGGTACCCACGTAGAGCGTATATTACTGTTTAATTTATTTATAATATTAATACTAATTATTAATTATAATATATATTATATATAGTTAAATTAATATTAATTATATATATATTAATTAATTAATATATATAATTTATATATTAATTAATATATATATATATATGTATATATAGATAATATGTTTTTTGATAGTTTTATATATTAGTGGAGTTAGTGATTTAGTATATTTTATTATATATTATTATAATTATATATATGTATTGTTTTTTTTATTTTTATATATGTTTAGTATATATATAATATATATATATTAATATATATAATATATATATATATATATGAATATATTAATATATTTAATATATAATATAATATATATATATATATAATATATATTAATATTAATATAATATATGCCTAGTTTGAGCTGGATTTAGATAGTTGTAATACTCGCCGATCTCTCTAATCGATAAGAGGTATTTCGAGTTGTCATTGTGTATGTTCAATAGGATTGTGTGTTGATTTTAGTAGCTATGGCAGGTACTCTGTAGATATAGTCAAATATATGGTGGGTGCCTGTAGGCGGATAGAGAAAAATGTTTTCGTGTTTATTGAATTTATTTGTATTGTATATCTTTACCTTTGGGGGCATGATAAGTATCAATAAACTCGGTTGCTGTGAACACTCGTGTGTATGAGTGTGGTGCTATTGGTGTGTTTTGAGATAATAGTCCAGTCACTATTTAGTATAGTTTCGATTTTTCCTGTATGTCCTCACGTGTTATCACCTTATGGTAGAATGAGGGGATAAATAGTAGCATAGTCGTTATTAGTATTAAAATAGAGGAATAAGTATAGATAATTAATTAATATTATAATAATATAAATATATAAATATATTAATTATTGAATATAGCATATATAGATGATATATTAGTATTATATGTTATAATATATATATATTTATATAATTATATATATATTAATTAATTAATATATATATATTATATTATTAATATAATATTTTAATTATATATTATAATTAATATTATATATATATATATATAAATTCCAGAAATTTCCTATATATATATTACATTCGCGTATATATTATAATATTTTCATTTTTGTTTTCTATAGACCCCTCATTGTGCGATCGCCGATCAGTTGTAAGAAAGGTTCTCATATAAGTGAATTAAGTCCTTTGCATAATATAAAGTCAATCTATCTATATAACGTTACGATAGTAAAAGATAATTATCAATATAGTCAACTAAAAAAGATTTGTATCAGGAAAACATGTTCAATTGACACAGATATATTGATATATAAATTTTACTTTTATTATAAAATAACAAAGATGAGGTTGAAATGTACGATTAATATAAAGTATGCAATAACAAAACAAAGTTATTAAAATGATGTATAAGCCATTTATGTCGGTATGAAGCTAAAACATAAAAATAGTTACACTTAAAATACTATCTAATCTGCTAACTCATACATATAGTCAATATAAACGTATAATTAATTAATTTAAATAATGTATTCTTAATGTTCTGAGTACAGCTATGAATGTAATATAAATTTAGCTTAAAATATCATCTGTTTGCTTAATCACAGCAATTTGAAATTTAATATTAAATGTTCTGGTAGTATGGCATGTTATAATGAATGTTTAATCGTATTAAGTATTAACTATAAATAAAAATTATCAAATATCTACTAACTTACACTACAGCAGTTATCGAAAAATTTAATTTAGAATGTTTTACTGAGTGATAAAGCTATGGAATTTAAGATTAATCATGTAATTTATATGTCTTTTGAGATCATTCATCTCGTCGAGAAGTGATCTCAAAAACGTAATCGAAATTATTATATATTATTATAAATAATATATTTATTCATAATTTATAGAGTATATATGTTAATCTATTATAATAATTAGATATAATATATATTTGAGATTTTTTTAAAAAAAATCTAATTAGAGAAGCTAATTAATGAAATAGTATACTATTTATAAGTATAAATATAATTTTTAACTCAACATGCAATTATTTATAGGAATATATATTATATTTATAAATATAGGATATATAATATATATGGTTATTCTTAGATATATGTATATTATTACTTGATACTAATATTTTACCCGAGGTAAACTTCTTGAAAGGTAGATAATTAATATAAATATTTATACAAATTCTACTTAAAATAATTATATGAATATATATATATTTTAATAAATATATATTATGCTATATTTATATTCATATGATGTGAGTTTTAGTATGCTCATATAGCTCGATTTAGTATATTGTAAATATTATATTTATTAGTTAATACATAAGATAAAGTGTATAATATATATCATTTATGTTAATAAACTCATATTGACTTTATGCTATATATACTCATAATATGCACAGCAGTGATATATTTATATATATATTCGAAAATTATTATAATATATTATATATATATTATATATTAATAATATATTATTTAGTATTTAGGCTGATGATATATATATTGGTCATAGTATTATTATCTTCTAAAGGCAGGCGCCTCGCATACTCTTTGGCTTGTCGGAGCTGAGATGCCCGTAATATTTTCACCACTCACCATAAAGGTAAGCTCAAGTGAATACTTCTTAATAATTACGAATAGCCAGTTTTGATTGGAAATAAAGCAAACTGTAGTTTATTCCCGCTCTCCTAAAACGTCGTGGTTTTCAAATGTTATTTTCTATGTGTCTCTGTAAGTTTCTTATTCGGTAAGAGAGAATGCTATACCTTTTCTTGGTACAAAATCTTTGAGTTTTTTTATTGACATTGTTCTTTTTCCAGCTTTTACCATATATATTTTCGAAATGATCAATACTTTGAAGTATTACATAGTGGGTCCATTGCTACAAAAAGTTACACGAGAGAGTGAGAAATCGCCCTTTCTAAAGAAATACTTTCCTAACCTACCTTCAGCCCTCCCATGCTCTGTACCCTCAGAAGTCCAGATTCAATTGTTGCAAGCTACTTTACATTCCCTTCGAACATATCTTAAGGTAATTTTCTCTAAAAATATTATATAAGGGGCACACTGAAAACCTGTGCGACGAATACTCTGATTATGAACACATATTAAATAAGTTACTCTAGCTATCACTCATCTTTACGCTTATGTCCCCACTTGTAAACTATATTGTCGTATTTAATTATACTTACTATCTTTTTTATATACTTATATCACTGGCTTCTAAACTCACTGATTAGTGTAGTTTGTGAGATTGCTCGATCGCTTATTTACTACTGTACATATTACATAATATGCTTTTTTCGTGTTTGAGGTACACGCACACTAAGCTCTAATGCGCAGGATCCCAATTTCTCATATCGTAGTTTATAGACTATATACTACAGTCCGCAGCAATATTCTGTGAGTAACACCTATATAGTTAGAAGCCTTTCATTATTACTATATTCTGAGAGAGTTGTGAATATATGTCTATTTTGCTGAACCTATATTCTATGTTCACTGACCTACAAGAATTGTTTTAAATAAGTGGAGATCATTTTTGAATATTTTATATCATATTATCTGAACTAACTCTCATACTCATACGTTACACGCTTATATGTAGGACAGCCATCATATTTTAGGTATGCATATTTTGAAACTTAGAAAACATATAGACAATTTAATGCCCGTTTGCATCTAGAATAGTGATATGATATATTGGCAGTGCTAATTAGTATATAAAGAATGATTAATTCAATAAATGAATTATACATATATTAAATAATAAACTCTAAGTATACGTGCTAACTATTTACTAAGCTAGAGATATTTACTGAGTGAATAATTATTTTATATAAGATATGTACTTAGCTCATAGATATGTGCGTATATGTCTTATGAAGGTAATAATATAAATACACTAAAATAGTATAGTTAGACTTTAAATATAATATATATGGTAGTGCGTTGACCAGCAACTTTCAATATTATATGAATTATATTATATTATTTAAATGTTCTATATAATTATGCGTATAATATACTTATTAATAGTGCGCACACAAAAGGTTAAAGTGTAACTAGAGAAGTGTGGCATTATCAATTTATGGTAATAAGGATCCATATTCCTGAAACTCTTACGCTAAGTTTGCTTCGTTCAAAGTAAAGTATGATCCATCAGAGGTTTACACACGAGAGTTCCTAATTGTTTGCATATAGATTGTATTCATATTAGCAGTTTTACCGGATAGTATTATATATTCGCAAGATAGGTGTAAGTGTTTAAGTTCTACACGTGATGATATATTCAAAGTAATTTTTTTATGATTTTACCTACTCGAGGTACAATATAGAATGATCTTAATCCACATACTATCATTAACACTATAAGGCAAGCATACGCGTTATAAGAGACTCGCTAGAGCATAGATCTCGAGGCTGATGATCGGAAGAGGATTGTGGTTATAGAAGTATAATTTGTGATATGGTTTTTCTTCGCCATGAAATACATAAATATGATGAGCTTCAGTTGCGATAGATTGGCGCGTCATGACTTAATTGAATATAATTAGCTAATAACTAAATACATATATAACTTTGGAAAAATATTATCATTATTGCTATTAATACTATATATTACTCAAATACTAGTCATTTAAAATTTTGTATAATATAATATTTATTTTATTAGTATAATATAATGTTTCTATGTAAAGTATGTAGCATACTTTGTAATTATTATGAATAATATAATTATCAAACTAACTATAAATGAATATTAATATATTATAATAATTTTATAATAAAGTAAAAATCGAATAATATTTATGTATATTATAATAAGATAATATCATATGTATCATTCTATGAATAAATCACATATAAAAATATATTAATACAGGTAACATCATATAAATAAAATATAAATAAATGATAATTAAAGTAATTTATATATACTACATTATATAAGTATAATTATTTAGATAAATAATTTCAGAGAGAAGTGAAGAGCATAGATATCTAAAGTTTATAGAATGAAAGAACTAATAATTTAATGATAATTAATAACCTATTTATGTTATATTTTGATATAATATAATAAAATAAAATTAAAAATTAAAAATTTAAAGTAATCTTAGTATGAAATTAATATAGTATAAAGCTATATGTGTATCTATGATATTAAATAATATTATAATATATCTAAATAATATATTATTATATAATATAATAAATATAATAGTTATTTCCATTGCTTAAATTTAATATAATACATAATAGAGCCTAATTATATCAAATATATATAATTAGATAGGTAATATATCTATTATAGAGTAATATAAGTATAGTGCTACTATCATTCGTTAATACAAGTCTTACGATCACGCCTTTCACTACTGAAAGGTAATTATAACAATAATTTATATATACTTCAATCTATATTATCCACTATACTTTCTATAGAAATAAGCAATGTATTTATTATGATACCATACTATAAATATAATAAATATATATAATACTCATCAAATGATATGATATGATATGATAATGATATAATATATAAATGTTAAACACTATGATTACTATGAATATAATATTAATCTAGTAATAGTGACGTAAGAAATGCAGAGGATTTATAAGGTCAGAAGATTTAAAAAAAGTAGATAACTAGTATAGCATTAGCTTATTAAGTATACTGGCGAGCCATAAAAATGATATTATTAGATATATATTTTAATAAATATTTATATACTATATATATTTAGGTCATAGTGTTGTTGTATATATCGGTGTTCTATTAAAGATAAAATATGACTATCAAATAATATAATAATATATTATTCACCTCATATGATATATATCAACAGTGTATAATATAAATCAATATATATTCAGAAACCTATTATTTCTAGTAAGAATGCACGGTTAATCAATGCCACGCGATACCGCAAAGCACTCCGCACATTATATAAAGATTCGCGCATCCAAGACTTTGAGCCACCATTGCGGAGATTTGTTTTGCGTGAAACTGTTTAGCTGTGAGATTGATATTAACGTGGGGAGAGTTATCAAATTAAAATCTAAAGAACTCACTTTAATAGTGAATTCTGAAAACGTATAATTAGAAAAATGAAAAATGAAAAATTGAGATTGTATAGGTCATAATCAATATCGGTGAGGTTATATGAGTTTAATTCGCATACTCTACTATGAATTAAAAGAGTCGTTAATCCATTAGCTCGGCCGAAACAAATATAGGTAAAAAATCAAATCCACACCAGACAGAGTGAGAAATGCATAGTACTGTACATCTATTATAGCTGTCAAGTCTCGGGTCAAAGAGTTTAACAGAGATAATATATACCAATATGAATATATAGAAGAATTATGTACATATTATGTGTGCATTCAGTGGAGAGACGATTATACACTACTTAAACATTTATGAAGAAAATTACACAATAAATATCAGGAACTGTCTTATTTACAAGCTTTTCTTATTCATCACCACGAGATTGTTAATATCTCATTATCTACTAATGTCAAGAGAAGCTAAATTTTATGAACCATTAAAGTGAATGAAAGACATAGGATGACGGATTATACTATAATAGAATAACAGGATGTATGAACCACTTTATAGCTAGTAAAACGCTTATATGTGTTCTGTGGAAAATTTATTATATTGACCTTTCTCTATCACTTTACGTATCATTACTTACTTCACGCATTCCCCTTCGTGCTTATAACGCGCTATATCGCTTTTATATTTGTGACATCACTTGATATATAATACTCGACAAGTTAAAGTATCAAGTGATCAGGAGTATAATTTAGTCTGTGCGAGTGTGATATTATGAATGATTCCCATTCCGAGAAACCACTTTAATTTAATACGCACACGCCTACATAGTAAAATGGAGAAAAGCTCTAGTATTAAATCTATCAAAACGCTTAACAACGCACTCTCTCTATGTACAGCTATCTTAATCTATATAATCAATTTCACTGGATAGTATTAGGTATTTCTGTGCAGGTCTAGATAGAGTGTATGAAGAAAATTTCTACAAGTCGTCTTATTGTCAGATAATGAATGATTGTAGTTCAAAATAGATATAGAATGTAAGTATCACAAATGTAAATAAATCGCAGACTAGAAAGACGCATAGTAAGTTATGCCTGAATCAGTGTTATTTGAAAAGTGTAAAAGCAATAATGTTTTACCCATCTCTTTTAGATAATTGTCGGGGAGAAAGATATTTTGTCTGTTCCCACTTATTGTTCGAGAAGTTGATAGAAAGTTATGTATATGTCATATTTGCGTGATGAGTCTATTATTATTGGATGTATCATATATGAGTAAGAGAAATGATTCCCTCAGATTATGAATAAGTGCAGGGAAAATATTGATGTTTCTCACACCGGTTTTCTTATAAGTCTTTTCGATATTTAATTCAATACTAGTGGCAAAATGTTATTACATCCTATTGTAAAATCTCTTTTCATTAAGGTCGAGTGTGGGGATTAAGATGGTAGGTGGTGTGTTGTTATTTGAGTTGGATCCCCGTCTCGCACCATTATTACTATTTATATTAATATGTTGTGGCTTAAAAAACTCGAAATATATATGATATATTATTATATATAGTTATATATTTATTTATGATCTTCCCATGATTAGTATTAGTATTAGTAATTATAATAGTATATATATATATATATTTATATATTTTTACTTAGTTAATATTTTTTTTATATTAATATATATATATATATATATATCAACATCCGCATCCGCATCGCGGAGGTTAAAATCAAACATCCGCATCCGCGGATGCGAAAAAAAATGACATCTGCTGCTATCGACTAATATATTATATATGTTATTGTATAGGTTTATATATATATAATATATATATATATATAAATATATTTATATATATAGATATATTATATATATATACTATATATATATATATATATATATATATATATATATATATATATATATATATATATATATATATATATAATATATACTATATATATATAAACTGCTACATGAACTTACATCTAGTGTCATCTACTCATTGAAAGAATTAGTTCTTAAAAATAGAATAGCATCTGTCAGGTCCTCCTTCATTTTTCCTCTTAGGTCTGATTTTATAATGCTAAGAGCAGAAAAAGCCGTTCAACGCTAACTTGCTTTGGAGGTAGAATAGTAACAGCAAGTGCAGCTTCTTGTACAATGTCTGGATACGTTTCGATGGCCTCTTCTATTTAAGCTTCTTAAGGTTATTTCAATTTTTTTCAACTTATTTTCTCTTTCTACAGAAGAAATTTTTTTAAAGTTATTCAATATTGTGTACAAGGATGAGGAAGGACCTTGACCTTTTTCTTGAACCAGTCGACGCTTTCGACTAAGCTCTTCAATATCTAGAAGATTTTTATACTCATCTTCTGAGCTTTCTGAAAAATAACTTGAGAAGGTAGTAATGGGGATAGTTGTAGTTTCATCACTTACAATATGTTCAGATGTATCATTTTCTTCTTGAACTTCTTGAAACCCTTTAATACAAATAACCACGTTGCAAAGTAAAGATTTAACTTTTTGTTGTTGATCTTCAGTTAAGCTTACCCTGTAGATAGGATCAATATAAACAGCAGCTAGTAGAATATCATTGTCATGGAGAAATTTCTCTCGTACCTTGGAGTTTTTTATTTCTTCAGCATCTTAATTAGATGGTAATAAGGTTGAAGTTGATTCCATTAGAAAATATAATCCAAATTAAAACATAAGGGGTGCAGGATAAAAAAAACTTCGAAGTTTACAATTGCATTTTGTGATGTGGAAGTCGCAAGTGAGTGAACTTGTATGAAGCGATTGAAGTCACTCACAGAGTCACAATTCATAACTTTGTCAGCTCAAAATTTTCTGACTAAAACTCTATCTTGAAAGTTACTCCGACTCCGACCTCTTAAAAATTACCGACTCCGACTCCGACTCCGACTCCACCCTCTTCAAAATTACCGACTCCGACTCCGACTCCACCCTTTTCAAAATTACCGACTCCGAACTCTTCAAGACTTCGACTCACCCTCTTCAAAACTACCGCGACTCCCCGACTCCACGACTCCGACTCCGACTCCACAACCCTGGACTCGAAACTACATTATAGCATCGATGCTCTACTATGTTTTTACCCTTAAGAGGCAGATATGCAGAACAGATGAATTTAACGGTATATTTCCAAGACAAAGTGAGCTATGAGGTAAAAAATTCGGAAGATTCAAAATACGAGATACGAGAACAAATAAATCATTACACAAATTAAACCAACCACCACCTTTTGTGGCATTATGGAAGAGTTCAGCTTGTGAATAAAAGAGGCTTCACTCGGAGATTGCGACATTTTTACAACTTGATTTCATTTAAAGGGAGAGCTTTATCTTGGACCCCTACCTTTTTGAAGTCAAAATCAAAATTTTCACATTTTTTTATTATTATCTAGATTATTAGAAAAATTCCTCCTGAACATCATGGTGTAATTATTTTTTAAAAATTCTAAATGGTTTTTTAGATACTGAAATTTATTTAGAGAGGTGTCGAACTAAAAAATTTCAATTCCAGTCAAAAGTAATTTTTTAGGTTAAAAAAAAAGTTTTATTTTATAATTATAAGTGGAAAAAATCTTATTTTTTTTAGTATTCTGTCAACCTCCAGCGCATTTCGTTCGGGATTCTTACGTGCAGTTCACATAAATTGGAGCCGAACCGAGCTGGAGCCAGAGCGGGCCGGAGCCGGAGCCGGAGCTTGGGTATGAATCCAGATCCTGGGTTAATTTTTTTCAATAATAATTTTTTAGATGAATAAATTTATTGCCAAGAAAACGTGCTAAACATTTCAAATAGTGCGAATCCTAGTCGGATCGGAGCCGATCGGAGCGGAGTCGAAGCAGAGCCGGTGTCGGCAGCGGAGCCGGAGCCGGAAGCCGGAGCGGAGCGGAGCCGGAGCAGGAGCCAGAGTTGAAATATTTTCAAAAAATATTTTTTAGGTGAAAAATTTCTTGCCAGAAGACGTGTGACAGTTATCAATAGTGCAAGAAACCTTAGCCGGATTGGAGCGAAACCGAAATCAGAGCCGGATCGGATCCGGATCCAGGATCCGGATCCGATCTGGGGTATGAATTTTTCTTCAGAAAATATTTTTTTAGGTGAAAATTTTATTTCAAGAAGACGTGCTGAGCAATTTTCAAATTGTGTAGAAACATTAGTCGGATCCGAAGCCGAAGCCGAAGTAGTATCCGGAGCCGTATCCGAGCGTATCCGGAGCCGGATTTGGGTATGAATTTTTTCGGGAATATTTTTTTGGTGAAAATTTATTGTCAGAAGACGTGCGAACAATTTTCAAATAGTGCAGAAACCTTAGTGAGATCCGGAGCCGAAGGTGAAGTCGGAGCGGATTCGGATCCGATCACGGATCGGATCTGGGTATGAATTTTTCTTCAGAAATATTTTCTAGGTGAAAATTTAATTTCAGGAGACTTGCTGAAAATGGTTCAAATAGTCCTAGAAAACACTAAGTCGGATCGGAGTTGTATCCGAGCCGGATCCGGAGCTGAATCCTGGTATGAATTTTTTTCGTGAAATAATTTTTTTGGAAAAAATTTATTGGTCAAAAGACGTGCCGAACAATTTTAAAATAGTGGCGAAACCTTAGTCGGATTCGGACGCGAAGCTGAAGTTCGGATCGGATCCGGATCAGGAATCTAAGAGTGTGGGGAATTTTCTTCAGAAATATTTTTTTAGGTGGAAAAATTTATTTCAAGAAGACATGCTGAACAATTTTCAATAGTGTAGAAACATTAGTCGGATCCGGAGCCGAGGC
This sequence comes from Trachelipus rathkii, assembly GCA_015478945.1. Lineage (NCBI taxonomy): Eukaryota > Metazoa > Arthropoda > Malacostraca > Isopoda > Trachelipodidae > Trachelipus > Trachelipus rathkii. Next base: position 32,582 of record JABUQX010055364.1, read on the forward strand.
CGAAGTCGTATCCGGAGCCGATTTGGGTATGAATTTTTTCGGAAATATTTTTTTGGTGAAAATTTATTGTCAGAAGACGTGCGAACAATTTTCAAAATAGTGCAGAAACTATAGCCGAAGCTGAAGTCGGAGACGGAGTCGGAGCCGGAGCCGGATCCGGATTCGGATCCGGATCCGGATCCTGGGTATGAATTTTCTTCAGAAAATATTTTTCTAGGTGAAATTTTTTCAAGGAGACGTGGCTGAACAACTGTTCAATAGTCAAAAAAACACTAGTCGGATCGGAGACGTTCGGAGCCGGATCGCGGAGCTGATCTGGGTATGAATTTTTTTTCGGGAAAATAATTTTTTTGGAAAAATTTTTTTTCATCCGTGCTGAACAATTTTTTCAAATAGTGCAGAAACCTTAGTCGGATTCGGAACCGAAGCTGAAGTCGGATCCGGATCCGGATCCGGATCCTGGGTATGAATTTTCTTCAGAAAATATTTTTTTAGGTGAAAAATTTATTTCAAGAAGAACGTGGCTGAGAAATGTTTCAAATAGTGTAGAAAATTAGTCGGCATCAGGAGCCGAAGCCGAAGTCGTATCCAGAGCCGGAATCGGAGCCGGATCCTGGGTATAGATTTTTTCGGGAACTATTTTTTTTGGTGAAAAATTTATTGTCAGAAGACGTGGCTGAACATTTTCAAATAGTGCAGAACTTAGTGATCGGAGCCGAAGCTTGTAGTCGGAGACGGAAATCCGGATTCGGATCCTGGGTATGAAATTTTCTTCAGAAAATATTTTTTTGAGGTGAAAAAATTTATTTTCAAGAAGACGTCTGACAATGTTTCAAATAGTTAGAAACTTATCGATGGGCCGAAGCGAAGTCGTATCGGAGCCCTATCCGGAGCGTTGATCCTGGTTAATGAATTTTTTTCGAGAAAATTTTTTTTTAGTGAAAAATTTATTGTCAGACAGACGTGCCGAACAATTTTCCAATATGCAAAACCTTAGTCAGATCTGGAGGCCGGAGCCGAAGCGAAGTCGGATCTGAGCGGATCTGGGTATGAAATTTTTCGAAAAATATTTTTTTTAGGTAAAAATTTATTGCCAGGAGACGCTGAACAATTTTTTAATAGTGCAGAAACCTTAGTCGGATCCGGAGCATAAAGCGAAGTCGAGCTGATCCGGATCGGATCCTCATCTGGGTATGAAATATTTTTCAAGAATATTTTTTAAGATGAAAAATTTATTGCAAAGACTTACTGACAATTTTCAAATAGTACAGAACCCTTAGTCGGATCCGGACGGATCTGAAGCCGGAGTCGGAACGGATCCTAGGTATGAATTTTTCAATAAATAATTTTTTAAGGTGAAAAAATTTTATGGGCCAGAAGACATGCTGATATTTACAAATATCAGAATACTTAGTCGGAGCCGAAGCCGAAAGTCGGAGCGGAGCGGAGCGAGCGGAGCGGAGCGGATCCTTTGTATGAATTTTTTTTCTTAAATCTTTTTAGGAGAAAAATATATTGTCAGAAGACGTGTGAATATTTTCAAATTGTGCAATTCCTTAGTCGGATCCGGTCCGTTTGAGTCGGGAGCGGGAGCCGAGTATGAAATTTTTTTCGAAAATATTTTTTTAATTTGAAAAAATTATTTTACCACCACACGAAGAGTGCTTGAAACAATTTTAAAATGTGCAAAACGGAGCCGGGCAGGAGCGGAGCCGGAGCCGGAGTTAGATTTTGGGTATAAGTTTTTTTTCAAGAAATATTTTTTTAGGTGAAAATGATTTCACAAAAGAAGTGCTCTCATTTTAAATGTAGAAACCTTAGCCGGAGCCGAAGTCTTAATAAAATAATTATTTACGTTTAGTGTAAAATTAATATAATATATATATATATATTATATTATACTATATATATATATATAATATTATATATATATTATATATATATATATATTTAAATATATATATATATATATAATATATATATATATATATATATATTATATATATATATATTATATATATATATATATATATTATTTTATATTTATATATATATATATATATTTATATATATATAATATATATATATATTATATATATATATATTATATATATATATATATATATATAATATATATATATATATTTACTATATATGCCTAGTCTCTAAAATAGAACATCTTCAGGGAGGAGAGGCGGTAAATCTTTTTGAAATAGCCAATAAATATCCTCAACGTCATAGATGATCATACGTCATACCTCTCAAGCCATACCAAGTGGAAAAGCACAATTTCAAATGCTAATAAGCATAATAAGGATAGCATGCTAATAAGATGATGTCACGAATTTTAACAATTTAGAAAATAGTTTTTTATAGATTCTCTGGATTGGTTATAATTTTTTTTTATAAAAAATGAAAT
>JABUQX010055365.1:0-5000 GCA_015478945.1 Trachelipus rathkii
ACACGAAGAGATGATTTATTATTTCCCTGCTGCTGGTTTTTGATTTTAATTAATTTTAAACTAGCTCTAATTACTTTTAAATTTTGATAAATAAGGAAAACGTTTTTCACAGAAAATGATCTCTCTAAACTCTATTTCTACCTTGTAGTAAAATAAAAAAAAAATTAATTAAGATTAGTCTTAATTAATTATTTTAAAGCTGTTAATTGCAAATTTTTTCTATTGTATTCTTCTCGAAAAAACTTCCCTCAGAGGAACCATACATATAAGAAAAAAATGCAATTACCTAATTTTTTTTGTATAATTTTTCTAGTAATTAAAAAAAAAAACAAAAACCACAAAAAAAAAAAACATACAATAATGAAAACAATAATGTCATATATCAAAATTTTAATTATTTAATATATTCTATATATATTAAACTGTCTCTAAAAATCTCGTTTTGTTATTTTCACACACAATAATCAAGTAGCCTCTTTTCTAATGGCTATTATGGTGAATTTTATCTCTGTCACCAATTTGTAAAAATTTGTTTTGTAATTTTTTGGAAAACAATAACACTTGTTTTAATTAAATTTTAACACCTTTTGTGTTGAAATTTGCACAAGATGAAACATACTATATATATTAAAGTCCAAGGACGATAGTATATTGCATGTCATTTGTGCACAATTTCCTATTCTAATTTAAACTTTAGTGTGAAGTCTGTTTTTTGTGTGAAAATATTAATTTCTGTACTCACAATACTTCTAATTGATTTTCCACCTTTAACAGCTTGGCAAAGGTTTGGATTTGGAGTCGTCATCTGTTAGTGACAAAGAAGTCACCTCTCACGGAATTGATAAAACAATGGGCACTTGTGTTCACAGAAAATTCCACAGGTTCGTGTAAGCAATTCCCTCAACCGTTCCTTACGGCCTTTGTCTTTGTAGTCGTAATTAATGCCTCTATCTCGGTGCTAAAACGCGAAGACGGCAATGACCATTGCAAAGTGAGAGAAGATTACCATCTCAAGAATCCTGTCAAGTCGAAGCCAGTGTGGTCAAAATCTGTCCTTTCGACCACAGATAGGGTAATAAACGCGCCAATTCCTGAGAGTTTTATTTACATCCTATCCAAAAACTTCCAAACAATATCTAAACTCCTCTGAAAAAACTCTTCCAAAAAACCTAAATAAAGAATAATAGGAAATACGATATTAGTTACATATAATTTTAAAAAATAATTAAGCTGTAATTAAAAATCAATTAGTCGTATTTCAATATTTCATATATCATATATAACAATATTATAACAAATAAAAATATTAATTTATATCATTAATACATTAAAAATTCTTCAATATTGCAATATATATTTTTATTAAAAATAATAAAAGTATTGATTGCAATATAATTATTAATTACAATAGATATTTCAAAGATAATTAACAAATATATTTCATTAGATATGGCAAACATCTTTATTTTTAAAACAATAAAATAAAAAGTAAAACAGGCTTTAAATATTTTTACAAGATTATTTTTATTATTATTATTATTATTATTATTATTATTATTATTATTATTATTATTATTATTATTATTATTATTATTATTATTATTATTATTATTATTATTATTATTATTATTATTATTATTATTATTATTTAAAGTAATTCAATTATTACCTTTGTACAAGCGATGGAAAAATCTTATGTGAGAAACACCTTTTGTCTATCTCACTAAGGCAGTGGTTCCCAACCTTTTGTAATTCACGGCACCCTATTTAATGCTGGGGAATTTTTGAGGCACACTTGTTACATTAATAATAATATATATAATAATAAGTAATGAATAATAAAATAATAAGAATAATAAGAATAACTATCTCTCATTGCTAAAAATATATATGATATGATAACCAATAATAATAATGAATCAATAAAGATATAAATATGATAATAGATTGTTAAGAATTTAAAAATATCTATATAAACACTACCTCGTTAAGCAAATTGAAGCTGGAGTTTGCGGTTTAGAATCGATTAATAATATTAATGGGAAATTTGTGCTTGATGCTTGGAGCACAAATATTGTATGTTAGGTCTGATGTTTGATAACGCATATTTCCCTCCAAGATCAACAAAATCTCATTTCTTGTTCGAGCGCATTTATGGGACTATTGCAGAGAAAGCTTGTTCGCTACAGAGTATGTGATGTTGAAATGGCAAAGAGGAACATGTGAGACTTTCTACTAGGCTAGATACTTCCTTGTTGTATGCTAAGCCAAAGCAGCCGCGATAAGTCAGTCTTCTCAAGGTTTTATATTTTCAGTACAAGAACCAGCGTCATGAGGTCATTAATCAATTCGTGCTTTTTCAGTAGCTTGTGGAACTTCTACGTTCTTCAGCACTATCTGCCCATGTGAAAATGGGGAAACAATCGACTCAGATTCTTAACGGAAATAAGAAGGAAAGTACTTATCACTGCATCTTTGCAATTTTGATAAATGAATGCAAGATGAGGTTCTTTTAGGCTTTTCCTCCCCATTACGTCCGAAAATTTTACGAAAGGACATTGAAAATTTGAAACATCAACTTTTCTCAATTGCAGAGCCTTCCAAGAAACTACGCTTTCTCATGAAACCTTTCATTTTATTTGGTTGAAGAAAACTCACATTGTTCTGTCGCCGCCTGCAGATGCAAATATTTAATTCATCTAGTTTTATAAAAATACTCTGACAGATATTGACAGCTGGTTAACAACCAATCATCATTTTCGCAGCAACCTAGAAATGCATCGTGTTTCTCTTGGCTGCAAAAAGACTTTAGTTTCTTCTTCGAGTGTGAGAACTCGTTCATAACTCTTACCACGACGTATAACGCATCTTAACTGTCTGTATGTATCAACTGAATGAGATATATGGTGCAATCCATTTCACAACATATTTTTTTCAAAGAGTCTACACTTCAAAGGTCGTGATTTAATGTAATTTATCATCTTCACAACCTGATTTATAACTTCAGCGAACTGCTCACCACAATTTTTCCCTACTAGTGCTTCTCTTGGCAGAAAGCAGTTAGTTATTATCAATGATTCATTTTCCTGTAAAGCTCCCGCAATAAATCCTTTATACTTTCCTGTCGTTAATGGTGCACCATCAGTACATATTCCACAACAGTCGTTTCCATGAAAGACCAATGGTTTATTGAGGAGGTGGAGGAAGAGACGGGAGCGAAAATATCGGCGCCGTAGTATTTGTTTTCCAAACTCTTTGCAAAACAATAACTGCTCCACCACGAAATTATTTACCGTCATAAATCTACAGAATCCTAGAAGCTGATTTTTTGGGCAGTATACAGTACTTTTCCATCTATTTGTAAAGCAAATTTATGGTGTTTTTAAATTGCTGAGACTTTGTTCATTTATATTAAAATCATAAAAATATTCTACGGCTAATAGAATTGTTTGAGAGAGGAACCTTTGAAATTTGATCTCCCGCATCTTGCCCAAGTATGATTTCAACGATAATTTTGCACGCCGGTTTTGCCCGCCGGGATAATGATATCCTCTCCAGTTGTTGAAGTTTCATTTTCTTGGCGAGCAGTTTGGCAACTTTAAACGAAGCTTCGAGAGCAGCGTCACTTGTGGTAAATCTTTTCAACATTCTATTACCAACTTTCTCTTGATTTTCTAATAGCCTTGAAAAATATGAGCCAGGTTTCTTGGATACACCTGGGTGCTTCGTAGCAAGATGTCTCTTAGGGTTTGCTGGGGACTATGGCTTCATTGCTTAGCGCTTTCACCACAACCCAAGCCCAAATTTTTAAAAACAAAAATGGAGAAGCAGTTTTAAATTACAACAGACAATAGATCTCATGAGACTTATAGAGGTCATAGAGACATAGAGCATCTTGCCGTCTTACGCCTGACAGAACCTTTGTCCTGCAGCGTAAACGTAATATATATCATATGTATATATATTATATAATATATATAATATATATTATATATATAAATATATATATATATATATATATATATATATATATATAATATATATATATATATATATATATATATATATATATATATATATATACAATATAAATATAAATATAAATATATATATATATATATATATATATTATATATATATATATATATATATATATATATATATATATATATATATATATATATATATATATATATATACTATATATATATATATAATATATATATATATATATATATATATATATATATATATATATATATATATATATATATATATATATATATATATATATATATATATATATATATATATATATATATATATATATATATATATATATATATAATAGATATATATTATATATGTTAAAGATATATATATATATATATATATTATATATAATATATTTATATATATAATATGTATTATATATATATATATATATTATTTAATATATATATTATATAATAATATAATAATATATTATAGTATATATATATATATATATTTAACTTTCAGGAGAGAGGGAGGTTAAAGCCATTTTAAAGAATTTTTGCCTAATAAATTGAAAACGTAATTTCATTAAAATGGTTAGAGATGTTACAATTAGATTAAAAAATCACGCGGCACCCCTGACAGATCTCGCGGCACACCTGAGTGCCGCGGCACACCGGTTGGGAATCTCTGCACTAAGGTCTAATCTTTTACCTGTTTTAATGTTATTTTTTAAATTTTATAATTAAAAGGGAAAAAGAAAAAACAGTATACATTTTTGCATATTATATGATATATATAATTATATATAATATATAATATATTCAAATAATGTATACTATAAAGATTTCACTTCTTTAAGAAAACTTCTATCTTTAATTTTTTTTTTCGCGCCTCTACTACACTACCCAGCGCTATTTCTTTAGCTGTTATCTAAGTAGGTGATGGGCCCAAACGAATGACTTTTCCTATGATCCAACCCTTTTTAAAAGATCGTTTCCCTC
>JABUQX010055365.1:10000-20000 GCA_015478945.1 Trachelipus rathkii
ATATAATATATATATATATATATATATATATATATATATATATATATATATATATATATATATATATAATATATATATATATATATATATATATATATATTATATGATTATATAAATATATATATATATATATATATATGATATTTATATATATATATATATAATATATATATTATAATATATATATATATATATATTATATATATATATATATTATATAATATATATATCTGTATTATATAAGCTATATATAATATACCGACCGTATATATATATATATATATATAAATATGAACTTTTTGAACTTGGGGTGTGTAAACCTGACGTACGTTCCACAACTCCTTTTATTAGCCGGAGATATAGAATCAAATCCCAGTTCCAGATCATTTATCTGCCCCAAAATAATAGACAATATATATGGGCGAGGATAAACTTCAATATTATGCAACTTTTGTGAACTCTGGTTTCCTCTGTGCGAGTTTCGGCACAGGTTGCAGGACCATGTTGCAGAATAAACATTAGAGGTTTGAAAGTTTGCGTAATTTTTTCTTTTTGAAATCTCTAATGCTTATTCTCAAACATGGTCCTGCCACTTGTGTGGAAACACACAGAAATCTATATCTCCCTCACCAATTCAATCAACATTCTTCAATAGAATATTAATGGTATAAAAATAAACACAAAGAACTTCACCACACCATACATAAATACGATATACATATAACACTTATGCAGAAATCCAATCTTACACAAAACACTCACCTATCTGAATTTCCTAACAACACAATCCTAAGACTAGACAAAATCCATCTAAACATTGCCTTACTAAACTCCTACATAAAAATATCCTATTCTGAAGCACCTTAAATCACACACAATTCCTCATGGACAACGATCAAATATCTACTTACAATCCATAGAAATACAAATCAATAAAAAAAATTATATCCCTCCCATCTACATCTCAATATTGTCCACGGGATTATATCCCAGATCTATCCCCCTTAACACAATATAATAACCTGATATTAGAAAGGGAGTGAAATGCACATCACCCCACATGGCTTAACACCTACGCCCACAGAACACACACACCCCTACACACAAACACACACCAGGAAGTGACACACTAATAAGCAATTTACACTCACTCAGTATCCTCAACAACAGAAATCAACCTACTCTATGAAGATATCTACAACATAATCAGAAATCCACATTCCCCGATATCTCCTTCTGTTCCCCCCAATTTTAAGTTATCGCCACATGGCGGACTTTTCATGCTCTCCTCCTCAAGATTATCCCATACTAAATCACCAATTCTACATAAATACCCTACAAATAATCTCTTAGAAAAAACATATATCAACAGAAGAAAACAAACATGAAAGTCTTACAATGAATAGAACAAGACCTAGAGTCTTTTCAAATAGAACTAGATTTTTTTTCTCTCCAAGTAAAACAATACCTACATTTCAATTAAAATAATTCTAAAAGCACCGAAAAAATACCATTCCCAAATGGCTACGCAAACTAATTCCAAGCCTAAACTTCACCTAAATAATAGAAACTTCAATTAAAAAAAAAAACAAGAAAAGTCCGTTTGACAAAAAATAGACAACCAATAATCAGTACTGACCAGTATGCGCCAACCAAATTTGAAACTTTAACAATAGAGATAAAAATAATTAATCTAATCAACTTAAACAATGAAAAAGGTTGGGGCAACATACAACCAAACACTAAACCATAAAACTAAAGCAGCAAAATAATTCTTTCGGCACAAATAAAAAAATTCATGACTTCTTAGTTCTGATGACACGTCAAGCCCAATTCTAAGCCCAGCGAAAACTCCTTTGAGTAAAACAAATAAAATCCCCAAAAATCTTAAGACTTATCGCAATAAAATTAGGTATTAAATATCATTCCCTTGACATTTCCATGAAGTGTGCTGGGTGCCTTCTAATTGCCTTGACAACTACGGGAGATAACAAAAAAATTAATTCTAATATTAACAGTTACAATGGTTAAGAAATCCTTATTTTTTAAACCGTATTTGTTTAATCGTAATTGCTGGTATTGTGTAAGAATTCAAGCTTATGGGTATTTATTTTATCACTGTAAAAAACATCTGCTCCTAACACAGATATAACAATATTGAAGCTATAATTCACGATTTGCAATTAATTCTGTGCAATTGTGGATGATTTGTATGATAGGTTCTTTTGCCCTTTTTTGTCGTATTTTTTAATTTTTTTTTTTAATTTTTAATGTTGCGTATTAAATTTTGCTGGATGGATGGGCAGAGCTGAAGTTCGCGTGCACAAAGGTTGAAAAAAAACAAATAATCTAAATCGTTAAATGCGAAGTTAACGTTAAAAAAACTTTTAGGTCACTGATATTACATATATATATATATATTTATATACTATATATATATATAATTAATTATATTATATAATATATATATATAATATATATATATAATATATATATATATATATATATATATATATATATATATGATATATATATTATATATATATATATAGTATATATATCTCAACTCAGGATTTTCAACAAAAAATTTTCTGAAGATTTAAATACAACAATATGTGCTTCAGTTCGGTATACACAAAATGCGCTCTTCAAAGCTAATTAACTCCTCGACTTAAATTAACATTTTCTTTAATTAATAAAAGAAATAAATAAAAATAGGTTTTTAATCTCGTTAGAAATAATTTAATATAATCAGTGAGTTTCCATTCTTTTCTTCCCTACGGATTTAATTGTATTTCTAATAGTAAAATGCCATCTTCCTTAGTAAACAATATTATATTTAATTTAGAATTACCTTTTCATATTAATATATATATATATATATATATATATATAATATATTATAATATATATATATATATATATATATATAATATATATATATTTATATTATTATATATTATTATAATAGACTGGGTTACTTGCGGATGCTCTTCCCGTGGATTTATTGAGTGGTATAGGAGGAGAAATTTCGCATCGCGATGCGTGGTGTATTATATGTGAGAAGAGACGGAGAAAAGCGATTATATTATCTTTCTAAAACTCGGTTGTGGCAAGGTTAGTTTATTTGGTTGTTATCCTGCGCGAGTGTGGCGTTTGCCGACATCACGTCCCGCGCCTCTGCGTCCTGCACTTTGGTACGGTTGGCGCTCGGTCGCGCTGCCGTACATGTGCTTAGATGTTTCGCAGTTCTCAGAGTTGTTATGATCGAGGATGCGAGGGCGAGAGTGATTGTGCTTACAATACTACACGAGGACTTATTATTATTATGACTATTTGTTAGTATTCTTGTTCCGTGTCTATCTATTATACGTTTGCTTATACTGCGAGTGTTATTATCAGGAATAATTATATATATATTATTATTATATGCTGTTGAGCGCAGTATTGAGAGGAGACTTGCGAGTGCTCGTGAGAGGTGAGGCGATCGTCTGAGAGAACGGAGCGTCGCTCGGCCGAGCGGGGCTTTGTAGATCTGCCCCTTCGCTGAGCTTGTATGTACTCTTCTTGTCGGTGCTTGTCTGTTTGCGTATTGGCTGCTGCCCCAAGAATCTAAATTTATTTGTATATTTATCGAGGGACGGACGATGCCAGTCTTAGTAAGCTTTGTTGAAATATTAGTAATAGTGGAAAGCTGGTTTAACTGTTTTGCCTTAAGCATGGTTTACTTTCTGCACCATTGATTAACTTGTGCGGTAGTGTATCAGGAGGCACTCTCCATTCGAGAGTCTGGTCTCTCGATCTATCGTCTGGTGATTATCGATTCACATTCAACGTTATTTTGGCAGGGTGGTATTGGATAGAGATTACTTTGTGACTGGTGTGCAAGGTTTATATGTTTGTTACGAATGAATGGTTGGGCATTCTTTCAGGTTTGTGTTAAGTGTGACTTGAAACCTGGCTAAACGTTGTGTGATTATTTCTTTGCATTGAGAGCTAGTCACACTTATGGGGAGGAGACGTATAATTGAGTTGGATTGTTTGGAATATGTTGGATATTTTTGTTAGTGTGTGGCGTCTTGTGTTACTGTGTGAGCCTATCTCACTGTTCGGTGATCTACATTACGAAATGTTTATTATAATTAAGTAGGAGCATCGGTGCATGCTTGTAGTTGTAATGATACAAGTACCGTTTACGGTGTGATGGTAGGATAGCTGGTTGTTAGTTCGGATTGTTGAGTCGAGTTTGTTTGATGACGAGCGAGTTCGGTCTGTAGTGAGCCGTGTCGTTCTCGAAGGTGAGCGATAGCCAGTATATAGGAGTGAAGTGTGTCGAGCTAGGACACTCGCGACTGATCTCCGATCACTATGAATACACAGTGCCCCGCTGGATCTTATTGAGGTGTGTTTTTGGTATTGTGGACAGTGTTATTTGAGCCGCGTGTGGTTCTATTTCCTTATACGGCTTGTTTTGTACAAGTTTTCTCATCGCGTTGTCTGAGACTTTCTCGGCGTGGTTGCTATCGAACGATATCTTCTGCTGTATCGTGTGCGATACATGATGTGTGGATATTCTGCTTGTTATATTATAGAATGAACCTTTTTGGAATCCGCGTTTGCTTACTAGAAATGCCTGTCAGGTTATGCGATCGCTAAAAGGAGGCCAATCCTCATAATCAGAGTTCTATCTTTCGCGTCAGTTGGTTGTAGTTGTGTTGGTTGTCGTCGTTGTGGTCGCAGGTTGATACTCTGGTGGGATTGTTATTTAGTCAACGTACTTGTTGACCAGGTGGTTGTCAAGGCATTACGTAATAAATCCGTCATCGGTTACAAGTCGCGTTTGCCGATGGACTTCCTGGCCTTATTTTATTATGTTGCATAGTAGATTGGTGTGGACATGAGCGGAGGTGAGGTTACGTACTAGCCATCTACCGTATGAGTTCTTGTTCTTGCAGATGTTTATGATGTCAATTATGATGTGCTATGCGAGTGTTTTGTCTAGAGCGAGTATATATAGTATATACTGGAGTATGAGGATGAGTAGAACAGATATAATGTGTGTTTCCGAGTGATGGGGAGTGGAAGTTATATAAGTATGTTATTATATAATGAGATTCTTAGTGTTTAATAGTTTGTGCGTGAGAGTGAGTGTATAATGTTACTGTAAGTGAGAGTATATGTAATTGATGATGGAAGTGATGAGAGTGAGTTACTGGAATAGATGAGATGATGTAACTATATATGAACTACATATTATATACACATGTAATTGATATTGATTATAAGTGGAGTGGTAAGACTAGATTAGAGAGATCTGAGGCTATATATATGATTAGAGTTCAGAGCACTTTATAGATAAATTTGCTTTAAGGTAAAATAAGTGTGAGAGTTTTGAATCATAAATGGAGAGTTTAGATACGGTTAGTTGAGGAGTGGTGTAATTACGTCAGTAGATATTTTTGAGGTTGTGATATCCCGGATAAAGTACTAGTTCGGGTATCATATTATATCCCTCTTTAATATATGAGGATAGCGAGCTTTGATAATAGATTGGTTAGATTATATAGATATACCGGTGTATAGGATAAGAAATATATTCCATCGTGTTACCCTCGTAACTAGAATGGTTCGTGAGATCTCAGCCTCGATGTGACTGTGTGCATCGATGGATGTAATATTCATTCGATGTTTGTGGACTATCAGATGCGGCTCATATAGTCTGATACGTCGAATCTGGCGTGTAGATACCGTTCCAGCGGTGGTCGTACGAGAGATAGCTCTCACTATATCTATAGGCTGTGAGATGATTCTATCTCATCCTTTCTTGAGATATATTATAGTCTTGTGTCGCTGTCTGTGATAGCGCGCGTTGTAGACCGCGTATTGAGATGGCGTGTAGAGTGTGTAGAGAGTGATGAGTGGAGACAAGTAGACGATTATCTGACGCAGATCGTGTAGCCCTGTGGTTGACCATGTGTAGACACACACATCATGAGATACATGTGGGTGTTTGTGATTGCCGCGAATAATGGTGTGTGCGTTCACATAGTCTCATCTCTTGCTCGCATACATATAGTTGATAAGTGTGCATCTGCTCTGTGTGTCTGTGATGTAGCGTACACCTTGCAAGGTGGATATGCGAGCTTTGTGCGTGTCATCGCCTGCGACAGGCTGCGTGTCTTCTTTGGTGTGCGGTGCGCTAGCATAGATGATTGGCTACATGCGCCGCTAGTTTCCTATGTTGGTCGCTTGGCTAGGTGTTATGCATAGTGCGCGCATAGCGTTCGCGTATCGCGCGAAGACCCTTTGCTCTTACGTTGGGCGCAGATATAGATACATTTTGGTGTTTGCGCGACAGATCAGTTCATTCATACAACGTGCCTTATACGAGAGAGAGTGATTGAGGGCCGTAGATTTACACATTCTTGTGGATTCGTCATGACCGTTCCGACGACGGCTTTTATTTGCATCATAGTTTATTGCAGATAGACTATATATCCCTATGGGATTCTCGCGGCGCCTAGCAGTACGCTCTATCTGTCGCTTGAGTTATCTGTGTGGCCTTGCAGTTATTCATATTGAGCCGCCGTATGTATCTCGCAGCTTGTGTGACAGCTATAATGCGCGCCGAGCTCTTGACGTGCTCGCACATCGTACATATGCGTGCCGAGAGCTGCTACAGTCTCTCAGCGAGCATTATATCGTGGATCAGATTCAGATGGACCCTCTTGCGCGCGCTGAGATACTCTTCTTTATCCCCTATATTACTGTATGAGTCGTGCGCAACGCGCATGTCTCCGTGGTAGATCTGCTAGATAGAGTCGTTGCTACGGTGTATATGTCGTATCTTTGAATTGTCTTCTTCTTATATTACGCATCGGTTCCAGTTGCGCCATCACTGATTATTATACATAGATCTTGTGCATGCTACATTCTGACAGGCTCCAGCTCTCTCGTGTTGCGTGCAGATCATGATCTTCGAGACGCAGCCTAGTATGTGGATAGTTGGCTGCTCATAGTATCTTGGACGCTCTGTCTCGGTGCGAGTTGTTCCCTGAGTAATGTTCGAGAGTATTGTGCTGTAGATACGTGTGCTGATTGTACTACATAATAGTAAGTGCGAGTGGGGCTAGTCGGGTGGGGTAGGGTGCGTAGGTCGGGGATGTATCGTAGGGGGGGTGTTTTCTAGCGTACATTGACGAGTACGTCATAGATCGTTGAGTCTTATGTTTTCTTCTCCCGCTTCTCCATCTCGTTATTGTGCATTCTTCGATTGCTCTTTAATGCTTATAATTCTGACTTTATGTTTATATACTTGCTTCTCATTTCATAGAATGTTTCATATCGAATTATGCCGTATGACTGTCGTGTACTCTCGTGTGAGACGAGACGATTTGTTTAATTAAATAAGTGATCCGCTCTTACGTGATAGTAATTAATAAGATGTATACTTATAGCTACTACTGAGTTCAAATATTAGAGAAGAGGCTGATTTATGGAGCTTAATAAGTCTCTATAAATAAGAGTGATAGTATATTGTTATTCATTTCTACTAGTAGTAGTCTGCTGTAGTTGTGCCCGCGTCTAGTAGTATGGAGTGATTATATCGCGTGCCCTGAGGTAGTATATGTCATATCGCTAACTAGTCTATGCTGAGCTATAGTGTCCGGTGTTATTGTGTAGTTGTATGATGTACTTATTGATTACTTTAGTTGTACCCGTAGATAGTAGTGCGTTAGATTCTGTAACCTGACTCGTAATAGTAGTGAGAGCGGATCATCCATTATAATATAGGTGGGGTGAGTGTGATGCTACGTCTGAGCCTTCAGTACTCAGATGAATACGCATGAGTTGATGATTGCCGTGATCGTCTGTAGTGACTTGTATGAGCGTTTAGGTAAGGTGGAGTGACGAGTAGTGTCTAGAGTACGCTATCCTTATGAGTGTTCTGTATGAATGTGATGATCACCCGATGATAGGATATTATATACTATGTCTGCGATATCGTGAGTATAGTTTCAGGTATATATCTATATATGTGTGTGTAGCACTAGACCACTGTATATAGCTTAGGGCCTATGCGTATATATATATACCTATAGTCTATCCGTTATATGTCCATGAGTAGTCAGTTACCGTATATGCTGGTAAATTTGAGGTGATCGGTCTGTCATACAGCTTATAAGATATTAATATATGCTATGGGATAGAGTAGTGTGTGAGCTAGGTCGTTGAAGAGTGTATAATGTGTGATATAATGTTGAGTGATATTTTGAGAGGTTGTTGAGAGATACGGTGAGAGTTGCTGTGTGATATGTATGGATGTAAGTAGCTAGAGAGACGGGTGTACGGTGTAGATATTGAAGTGTCCGTAATATACAAGTGATATTATGTTAGTACCTATTAATGCGTGTAGTGTAATCTTGAGCTATCTGAGAGAGCTCATTAGGCTTAGCTACTACAGCCGTGTATAATAAATATAAACATAAAATCAATAAAACTATATACCCTATATCGACAGTAGTAGTGTGTGAGATGAGATATATAATTAAGTATCTGCGATGATCATATACGAGTAACACTGAGTGTGTATGAGCGGGTCACTCATGATAGTCATAGATAGCTAGTGATGACCTATATGACCGTGTTAGTATAACTCAGACCGTATTCGACTCAGTTTAGCTAGCTTATCAGATTGTACTTCTCATGATTCTTATAACAATTTCTTATATAGGAGTACTGTAGTGAGTGAGTCCATATAATTCAGAGACTTGCTCTATATATTCTGATATGATGTGTGAGCATCGTAGCTTTCTTATTGGCGAGGTGTAGCTGCTACGCGATGTCAGGAGAGTCCATACCATGAATATAGGATAGTAGCTATCATCTGAGTAGTCTAGTGTAGTACTAGTGATAATATATTATGATATAGTAGTAACCGTCTACCTAGGTGAATTCTAGTCACTCATGATATGTAGGTTATTATATATTATGTTCATTGATGACTTTAAACCATGAGTAGCTGAGTCTATATATCCTAACTCGAGTGTTAGTCCTCATGTATCCAATAATAGATGAGGTGGATGGATCTACTTATTATAGTATATGTATAATATAATATAGATATATAGTATCATATAGTAATATATGATATTAGTATATTTTAATGTAACAGTATAGTATAAAGTTAGTAATATATCTATATATATATATATAGTATATAATATATATATATATATATTATAGGTATTTATGAGTATATATATATATATATAGTATCTATATATATATTTATATATCTGTATATATATATATATAAGGACACGAACAATGTAAGAGAATGAATGGTTCCACATATTCTAATCACTGTATTCACACCTATTCTAACATTTGAATTTCAATATGCCTACAACACTCGAAAAAGAATTTTAGTAATTTTTAATGAAACTTAAGTCGAATACGATTCCAATATCCACGTATTTATAAAAAACTAACTGCTCAATTTTATTAAAAACACACAAAATCAGTAACTAAATTTAATATATCATGAAACAAATATGAAACTCGTATTCTTCACTAACTAAAGACCCACACAAATCACTGCCATTATTAACTGCTGTCTGCAGAGGCATTGCTTACAGAAGGTCGCCCGAGGAAGAGTCTTGTGACTCAGCGCGTTTTCTCAGACTCTAGTTTTTAAACAAGTCAAGTAATTTCTAATGAAATTATCGAATTAAATAATAAGTCGTATATCTATCAGGAGTTTATGTATCAAAGTTAGCATGAAAAGTTATTAATTAGTTTAATGTATGTATAATTATGTTATTGAATAGTATGATTTTAATTATGTGTCTTGCTATGGCAATTGTAAAAATGGGGATTATTTTAAAAAAAAATGACTGCTACTGATTCATCAGCACAATAATAGGTTGGCCTACCCTAGAGAATAAGCGAACTAGTTTTTTGACTCGAGAAGTAACAATTCCGCACCGATCGCTAC
>JABUQX010055365.1:30000-31922 GCA_015478945.1 Trachelipus rathkii
TTCCAAAAAATTTTTTTTTTGAAATT
Source organism: Trachelipus rathkii (assembly GCA_015478945.1). Lineage (NCBI taxonomy): Eukaryota > Metazoa > Arthropoda > Malacostraca > Isopoda > Trachelipodidae > Trachelipus > Trachelipus rathkii. The sequence continues at coordinate 30,027 of JABUQX010055365.1, forward strand.
TGGTTGTCCAAGAACAAACCAAAGCAAATGCATAAACAAAGAAATTCTTTAAGTAAAAAATGTGGATTCTCTCGATTAATATATGCCCTGAACAATTCATCCACTACGCCCAAACAAGAAAAAAATTATCGCAAAGTTTCAATTTTAAATCCAAAATAGTGGTTAAAAATTGACAACGCTGATCACAAAACTCAAAAAATCGAAAAAGTACTTCGTGACTTTGCAGGCAATGGATTCCCATATATTGCATAACTCAAGTTTGAAAGTTATTGTCCGAGAAAAATTCTGGGACGTTGATACGAACCCTGATAAAACATGGTTTGAAAAAACTGGAATATTCTGAAAGAATTACTACAGACGCAGAAAAACACCAAAAAACAACCTTTTAGAGGGAAAAAAATCTACAGTTGGTGTTTATAGGTTTTTCAAAATCGGCTGATAATTCCGATTTCTAATGTCTTTTTTTAGGGGGGGTCGAAAATTGGGCGTAGTCGAGCCCCAAATGGACCCTGTCTTATTAAATAATTCTCTATCAAATTATAAGTTTTTTCCACATGTTTCAAAGAGTTAACTATTCTCTTCTATGGCTGTATGATTAGCCAAAATATAGACAATATGCATCTTTATTGCTCTACAGCCACTCCTGTGGTTGGCTCCTAAATAGTGATCACTTTTATTCTAAGTTTTCGTTTTAATTTTTATTATTTTTGATTGATTTTTTTTTGACATCCTGTAGAAACAAGAAATAGACTCGGATTCGAAAATCCTCGATCGGAAATCGAGCTCCGAAATCCGAATCCGTATGGGTAAAAATGCTCGAATCCGAATCCGAATTCCGAGTCCAGCAAATTGGATTCGAATCCGAATCCGAATCGGAGTGTGTGGAAAGGCTCGAATCCGAATCCCGAATCCGAATCCAGCACCTTCGGATTTGAATCCGAATCCGACGGATTCGAGAGCTCGATCCGGATTCGAATCCGAATACGGATTCGGATTCGGCGCCATCACTTGATATATATATATTTATTAATAAATATATATATATATATATTATATATAGATATATATAATATATAATATATATTATTATATATATATAATATTATATAAATATATATTATTGTATGTATAAACACTGCTATACATACTATATATTTTACTCTGTATATATATACATATATCATATATATTATCTATATTTATATATATTATATAATATATATATATATATTATTATATATATATATAAATATATATAATATATTAATATATATAATTATGTATGTATGTATGTATAGTAATATTAATATGTATATGTATATATATATAAATAATATATATGAATTTACTATATATATATATATATATATATATATATATATATATATATTATATATATATATATATATATAATATATATATAATATATATAATATAATAATATATACTATATATATATTTATATATATATTAATATATACTAATATATATAATATATAATATATATATTATATATATATATATATATATATATAATATATATATATATATATATATAATATATCATATATATATTATTATATATATATATATATAGCAGTAAGTTCATTCAGGACATAATTTTAAGAAAAAAGCTTTTTCCATACATTAAGAAACTCATTAAGAAAATGAAAAAAGTATCTGAACATTTAAAAGAAAAATCCAAACATAATTAACGCTTCAAAGGACTTACGAGCTTTAAATACTAATTACGAAGATTAAGTTAAGCTCAGAAATGAGAAGAGGCGAGAGAGAGAGAAGGGGGGACGGGGAGAGAAAAGAGGGAGAGGGGTCTGAGGGACGGGGAGAGAGACCAGAGGGATGGGAGAGACAGACAGACAGACAGAAGGGAAGAAA
>JABUQX010055366.1:0-2500 GCA_015478945.1 Trachelipus rathkii
TAATAATAATAATAATAAGAATAATAATAATAATAATAAATATTAATAATTTTAATAATAATTAATAATAATATTAATAATAATAACAATAATAATTAATAATAAATAATAATTAATTAATTATAATAATAAATAAAATAATAAAAGAGAGAGAGACAGTTATGATAGCATAAGAGAGTATTTTTAAAAAGATAACTTAATAACAACCGCAGTTACGTTATGAAGACTGTGGTACAACCTCTGTTTGCGGTTTACAGTTGCCGGTTGTGTAGACCAATGACCAACCGCGAGATTGAGGTTGCAGTTGCGTTGTCAAATTTGAGCGCGTTGCTTTGCATTTGCGGTTCGCGGTTATTCGAGCTCCATCACTAATATATATATATATATATAGATATATATATATTATATATATATATATATATATATATATAATTATATATATATATAATATTATATATATAGATATTATACGATATATATATATATATCATATATATATAATTATATATATAATATATATATAAGTAGTAAGGTGGCGCAACTGACAGGTGCCAGATTTAGAGGTAAATCTAGCAACCTAGTCATATTTTGGTATTTTTATTATTTTTGGTACTTTTCGTCTGATCCGATTGTATATTTTTTCTCGCAGATTTCGATTTCGGATCTTTGATTTGAGACTGAGCCCGCGTTCGCCGCAAGTTCCCGCGTTTTTACCGCACGTTCCCTCTTTAGCTGCAATTTTCGGACAGATCCTGCATCAGCCCTTTAGCATTGCTCCTTTTTCCGATGTAACCTAGAGACAAACTGAGGATAGCATGTGTAATTATATCCCTTTTTATTGAAGAACTGAAATAAAGAATGAAATTTCAAAACATCTGGTTCCAATAAATTTCTTAAGAGGATTGAGACAAAGAAAGTGTTCGGGCACAACACTTGTTACTTGAAGCAGGGCCGGTCCCAGGGTAGGGCGCTCCGGGCGGCCGCCCGGAGCGCAATGATCTAGGGGCGCCAAAATCATGGAAGAATGAAAATTAAACTGGATAAAAAATTAAGTTACAGGGGACTTTTATAAAAGCAACTAAAAAGCGTAAAAGAATATTTTTTCTTATCATTTCTGATATCATATCAATAAATTATTTTTCATAATATTGCATTGTCATCGGACCCTTGTAAGTATACCAAATTTGTTTTGCTCTACAGAAACCGTAAAACTTAAAGAACTAGTAAAGTACTTTTGTACTTTATGAGAATGTTTAAGTTTACCTTAATTGAAATGCATTTACAAATGAATTTTTACATTCAATCGGCGTATTTCGTATTTAAATATATATTCGGCGTATATTTACATATACTATATACCTATATATTACCTACTCTATATCATGATATTTATATATATATATATATATATATATACTATATATATATATATATGTATATATATATATTACTTAATAATATATAATTATATATATATATATATATATATATATATATGTATATATATATATATAGTATATATATATATATAAATGTATAATATATATTATAATTAATATATATATATATATATATATAATATAGTATATATATATATATATTATATATAATTATATATAGGATATATATATATATCCCTGAATGAGTTTCTGGATAGTGAAACAAAAGGTAATTCCTGGACAGCATCAGTTCCTAGGAATAATAAATAACACGAATCAAGCAGTAGAAAAAAAAAAATATGTATATTGTAGTTTTTGAGATTTTTATTTTTCTTTTTTTTTTTTTTTTTTTTTTTTTTTTTTTTTTTTTTTTTTTTTTTTTTTTTTTTTTATATTTTGACGCAAAAAACTGGTAATATATGGCAACATCTTCTACTGTTAAAGGTTTGTCAGTCGCTATTTAGCATTGATAGTGAGAGTGTTGGTCATCCAAAGCGTTCTTCTGAGATCTTGATCATTATTTCCGATATACCTTATCGTAAACACAAGATTGGCATCAATTTTGCATTTCTTTTTTTGGAATTTTATATACCAAGGATACATAGGTATTGTAATAATGATATTCTTTAAGAGTCTATAAAATGTCTTGAGTTGATGCTTTTAATGTTCTTTTAAAAAAGAGTAAAAAGATTATTGACTATTTGAATTTTTTTTATTTAACAATACATGAAATCTTGATAGTTTTACTTATGCACCAACATCTGTTAATATATACTATATATAATATATATAGATATATAGTATATATATATATATATATATATTATATTATATATATATATATATATATAATAGAATTATATATATATAATATATATAATATAATATATATATATATATATATGTATATATATATATATATATTACTATGAATGTCAAGATGTTTGCCAGGTTATATCTAGAAATATCATAGAGTTTGTATTCAATTAGGGCCAATACAATTGTATTTTTTTTTTTTGAAATCATTATATTATCTTTTATTTTAATTAATTTGTCCAGAA
>JABUQX010055366.1:10000-15000 GCA_015478945.1 Trachelipus rathkii
AGTAAATCAAACTGCCCTCCCCACCCCTCCTACACATCCATGATCTATTAATCTATTGATCTATTGATCTATTGATCTGTTGATCTACTGATCTATTGAATTAAGTCATATTTTTTATTAAAATTTATATGGTTTACATATCCTAAAGCAGTAAATCAGTAAATCAGTATATCAAACTGCCCTCCCCACCCCTCCTACCCATCCGAGATCTAATGATCTATTGAGCTATTGATTCAAGTAATATTTTTATTAAAATTGTTATGTTTTACATACCCTAAATTAGTAATCAGTAAATCAAACAGCCCTCCCACCCTCCTACTCATCCATGATCTATTGATCTACTGATCTGATGATCTATTGATCTATTGATTCAAGTCATACTTTTTTATTATAATTGTTATGTTTTACATGCCTTAAATCAGTAAATCAAACTGCCCTCCCCACCCTCCTACCTATCCATGATCTATTGATCTATTGATCTATTATTGATCTATTGATCTATTGTTACAAGTCATATTTTGGATTTCATTTTGTATAAACATGACATAAAAGTAAGTTCGTTGAGCAAAAGTTTTATTTATTTTCAAATTTTTATTACTTTTTTATTTTTTGTTAAAAAAATTATTTTGTTTTAAACTTTTTTTTTATTTATTTATTTTAATTCTATTTATTTGAAAAATTATTTTTGTTCTAAACTTTTTTCAAATTTTATTAATTTTTAATTTTATTTATTCAAAAATATTTTTTTTTTTTTTATTTGTTTAAAACATTTTGTTTTTACTAAAATTATTATTCATTTTATTCTTATAACTTAAAAAAATTTACGTTTTATTGGCCATATATCAGTAAACCAGTAAATCAGCAAACCAAGCCATCCACCCCACTCCTCCCACCTATCCATGTTCTATTGATCTATTAATCTATTGATCTATGGATCCATTGATTCAAGTCATATTTTGGTAATCATTATGAATAAACATAACATGAATATCATAACATAGGATATCTTTCATACTGAACAACGAATAATGCTAACATGTCAAAGTTTTCACAACAATAAAGCTAACATATCACAACCTGAACAAAGAATATAATGTACAACAACAAACCTAATATACCTTACGCACGAATAATACTGCTAGCATTAGCAAAGCTGCCTCCTTAACAATAGTAAAGTATCTTCAAAAGTAACTTATTCACACTTTTTCAAACATATCAATGTTAATTTTACATTAACATAGTAATATTTAACAAAATTTTAAAACAATTATCGTAGCCTAAACTAATTAACATATTGAACTGTGAATAAAGGCTGACATAACAAAGATTTAACAGCAAAAAGCTGACATAGTATCACCTAAACTAAGAACATAACAAGCCTAACACACCTTACGTAAGAATAAAAAGCTTTCATTAACAAAGTTCTTTGCTTATCAGCGGTAAAGTAACTAACATTAACCCTAAACTTATCATATTCTCCCATATTATTTAGCATTGATATAGTAGCATAACTTACCATAACCTAACGTAACTATTACACAGACAAACTAGTAAATGCTAACATAACTAAGTTTTCAATCAATAAAGCTAACATGGCATAAACCTGAAATAAAAACATTAAATGTAAAAAGCAACAACCTACATATTTTACGTGCCATTTTTAATTACCTCTAACAAAGTTACCTACTTATCAAAGGTAAAGTTAGTTAACAATGCATAAAAACCAACCTAAATCCACTTTGACCTGCCACATTCAATGTAATTTTACATGATATAGTAATATTTTAACAAAACTTACAAATATTTATCATAACCTAACCTATATATCACACTAATCAACGAATATTTGCAAACATATCATAACATAACTTGAACTAAGAACCTAACATACCTAATTTATGAATAAGCTGCTTTCATTAACAAACTTCTTTGCTTATCAATGGTAAGGTAACTGACACTGACCATAAAACTTAGCATATCTTCCATTTTCTATCACATCTATGACATATAAATGTTAATTTGTTATTAACATAGTAATATAACTGCTAACATTTTCAAAATTCCCTATGTAACAACAGTAAAGTAACTAACACTACCTATAAAACTTAATCTATACCCACATTTTCAAACATAGCTCTAAATATCAATATTAATTTTACATTAACATTGTAATATTTAAAAAAAACTTAACAAAAATTTAGCATAACCTAACCTAACTATCATACTAACCAACGAGTAATTGCAAAAATAACAAAGTTTTAACATCAATAAAGCTAACATATCACAACCTGAACTAAGAATAAAATGTTCAACAACCTAACATTAACATACCTTACGCACGAATAATACTGTTAGCATTAGTAAAGTTCTCTACTGAACAACAGTAAAATAACAAATCTATCATATCTTACACACGAATAAACTGTTTACAATATATATATATATATATATATATATATATATATATATATATATATATATATATTATATATATAATATATATATATATATTACCTATATATATATATATATATTTTATAGATTTATATAATATGAAATATATATATTATATATATATATATATATATATTTATATATACATTAAGTATCCCAGATCGAGAGACAGTAGACAAGGCTGTAGGAATAATAAAAAAAGAATAATAAAAAAAGTTTTAAAACAAAATAATTTTTTAACAAAAATAAAAAAGTAATAAAAATTTAAAATAAATAAAACTTTTATTCAACGAACTTATTTTTATGTCATGTTTATACAAAATGATACCCAAAATATGACTTGAATCAATATATCAATAGATCAATAGATCAATAGATCAATAGTTTAATAGATCATGGATGGGTGGGAGGTGTGGTGTAGACAGTTTGATTTGCTGATTTACTGCTTAAAGGTTAATAAACTTTAACATTTTACAGTAATATTTTATTCAAAGAACTTATTTATGTTATGTTTATGCAAAATGATATCTAAAATATGACTTGAATCAATAGATCAATAGATCAATAGATCAATAGATCATGGATGGGTGGGAGGGGGTGGTGTGGGCGACTTGATTTACTGATTTACTACACTAGGGTTAATAAACTTTAACATTTTACAATAATATTTCATCCAAAGAACTTATTTATGTTATGTTTATACAAATTGATACCCAAAATATGACTTGAATCAATAGATCAATAGATCAACATATCAATAGATCATGGAGGTGTGGGAAAATTGATTTACTGATTTACTGCTTTATGGTGCATAAAACGCAAATTTTATAAGTTAAAAGCATAAAACGAATAATAATTTTAGTAAAGACAAAATATTTTAAACAGATAAAACAAAAATAAATAAAAAAAAATTAAAAAATATATATTTTTAAATAAATGAAATTAAAAATAAACAAATTTTGAAAAATAAATATTTTTTTAAATACATAAATTTAAAATAAATAAATAAAAAAAGTTTTATAACAAAATAATTTTTAAAAATAAATAAAAAAGTATTAAAATTTTAAAAAAAATAAAAATTAAAATAAAAAATTAAACACAAAGTATAAATGTAAACTTATAAAATAAAAATAACAAACAAAATATACATGTGATTTAGGTAAAAAATATATTAGTTGACGTTTATAACAAGAAAATGAGATTTGAAAATAGAAATGTCAGCCTTAAACCTTTAGAAAACGAGTTATCTATGTGCAATGCAATACAAATGACGATCTTTACATGATTGAGCAAAATATGTGTGCAGTATATGTGAATAGTAAGGTTGTATTAGGTTACGATATATAATGTAAAAACAAAGATAGACAAAAGAGGCTTTATAATTAGTAGGTTCTTTATGTTAAGATTCATATATATATATATATAATATATAATATAATATTTTATATATATATATTATTATATTATATTAATATAATTATATATATATATATATATATATATATATATATATTGCATAATATATGGTGATCGGATTAAACATATACATTGATACCTTTATTGTATTATTAAACGAATGTTTACTAACTTGGTACCCCATTTTTACTGGCTGTGATTCATTTACTCCGGCACACGAGAAATAAATAAATAAGTAAATAAATAAATAAATTAATAAATAATAATAATTATAATAATAATAATAATAATAATAATAATAATAATAATAATAATAATAATAATAATAATAATAATAATAATAATAATAATAATAATAATAATAATTAATAATAATAATAATAATAATAATAATAATAATAATAATAATAATAATAAATCAAAATAAAACCCTCATGTTTTACGATCTTATAAACATATACATTGTTACCTATATCAAATTGTTAAACCGATGCTTACTAACTCGGAACCTTACCGGCTTTTGCGTATATATATATTTATAATATATATATATATTATATAATCTATATTATACTATATATATATATATATACTATATATATATATAGTATATATATATCATATATATATATATGTGGTGCTGTGTGTTGTGTGTGGGTCTTATAAACAGATGTTACTACTCGTACCTTACCGGCCTGTGCGTATATATACTAATATATATATATATATATTATATATATATATATATTATATATATAATATATAATAATAATACTACTAATATACTTATAACTATATATACCTATAATATTACTCACATTTATATTAATAAAAAATAATCTTATATATATATAACGCCTACTATATATAATAACTAACATATATATCCAAACTCTTCTTACTATACATCTAACTACTACTATATATATATATAGTATATATTCATAGTATATATATACTATATAACTATATAAATATATATATATATATATGATTATATATATATTATATAATGCAGATGAATGTGTGTGTTATTGTGTTAAATGGACTAATTAACCAATATACTATATATTTATATATATATATATATATATATACTATATATATATAATATATATATATATATAATA
>JABUQX010055366.1:20000-27500 GCA_015478945.1 Trachelipus rathkii
AACACAAAATTCTATGATCTCTACCTTTATTTAGCTATAAATTTCTGCTATTATATTTAGGTGGTTCTATAGTGTTTGCTTATTACCTACATCTGTTATTTATTATTTATCATTATTTACTATAATTTATTATAATTATAATTATTGTAATTATTATAATTTTATTATAATTATTAATTATTATATTAATTATTATTATTATTATTATTATTATTATTATTATTATTATTATTATTATATTATTATTATTATTATTATTATTATAATTAATTATTATTATTATTATATTCATTATTATTATAATTTAATTACTATTATTATTATTTATTATTATTATTTTGATTATTATTATTATTACTTAATTATTATCTAATTATTATTATTATTATTATTATTACTTTATTATTTATTTTATTATTATTATTTTATATTATATTATTTAATAATTAAGTTTATTGTTATCATTTTGGTTATATGATATCCTTTGTCCTTTGTTGAGTTGGCGTCCATAGTATCAGTTTGATAACTAATTTAAATTTTAAACCTAATTTACCGGTTTTCCACGCGTATTATTGTTGTATAGTTTATTTTGTTAGCCCATTCTTTTTGTATTTTTATATATATATATGTATACATATATCTATATTATATATATATATTATATATATAGTAATATATTATATTATATATATAATATATATATATTATATATATATTATATATATATATTAAATATATAATTTATATATATATATGATGATATAAATATGCATATATCTTATCTTTTAAGATAGTTAAAGAATCAAACTTTTTTTGGGTTAGAGGAAGTAGTTAGGTATAGACGTGCTATTGTCAAGGGTATGTTTCGGTGTTCTAAACAATCACTGATCATTTAACCAGTTTAGCTAATTTAACTTCTATTACTTTCTTTCATCTTTTAACATAACATGTAATTGGATTATTCTGCATATATTTTAACATATAACAATATAAAGAAGTGAGAGAAAGGAAGGCTGGACACCTGTGATGTGTTTGACGGGAACATCGGTTGCTTATAATGTCTTGAATCATTTTTTTGGGTTTGGAGCATGGGCGTGGCAGGATTTCATTTAGGGGGGGGCAAGGTGAAGTGATAATATATATATATATATATATATATATATATATATTATATATATATTATTTATTTATATATATATATTCTATCCTATACTTTCTAATTTTTTAAAATACTTTAGATATTATAGATATTATGCCTCTTCCACATCTTCTGAAGATTTCTTTTATTCCTGCAATTGTTTTTTAATATCGTGTCTCGTAGCTAATAGAAGCTTTTACTCCGTTCCTTGATTGATTAACCAGCTTGGCAAAAGCAAATCATTCGACATACTGAAAGTTTAGCGAGATACATGTCAGAAGACTCAATAGTAAAAGCACAAAGGCTAGTTGATTTACTATATAGTTAACGAATAACACATTAAAGACATTTAAGAAAAAATTAATTCTAGTTTTGTTTTATCATTACAAATCTTCTTTTTCTAATCGAGTTGATGTATTTTTTTTAGTTTTTATACTACTAAACCCTTAAAAAAGTCGTGGCAAACATTATAAGGTTCATAATGTTTTTATTTTCGCCAAGATTTAGGGGGGGGGTGCCGCATCCCCCTGCCTAGCATGGGTTGGAGGATAGTACAGTTGTATATCGCAGCGGGCATATTGTATCGACCGCGAAGCTGCGGTGGTTTATCCAGAGAAGGCAGTTAATAATTCACCTTCTCATTATATGTTCTCTTATATTTACATATTATATAATATATATATAATATATATATATATATATATATATATATATATTTATTATATTTAATATATTTATATATATTATATATGATATATATATAATATATCTATATATTGATATATATTAATTTTATATATGTGTTTATGGAGTATATTATGTATGTATGGTATGTATGTATTGTGGGTAATATTTGTGTTGTGTGTTGTATTGGTGGGGGGTGCTTTACTTATTTTTTTTTTTATTTTAATTTTATCACCTTATTTTTTATTTTTATTTATTTTTACATTGTTATTGTACATCGCATTCTCCACTCAATATTATTATACATATAGTTTTTTTCCCCCAGTATTGATGATTGAGCCATGTTTTGGTCGAAACGTTATGTAAGTATTATGAATTAATAAAGTCCTGACCTGTATTCCTGCTTTTGCATTCCTTTTCATTTATTATATATATATATATATATATTATTATATTATATATATATATATATATATATAAATATATAATATATTATTATATAATATTATATATATAATATATTATATAATATTATTATATATATATATATAGTATAATATACTATTATTGTTATAATATATAATAGTTATATAATATTTATATATATATAATATATATATATATATCTTAATTATATATATATAATATAATATAATATATATATAATTATATAGCTATATAAAAAATTATATATGAATATATATATATATATATATACTATTATAATATATTATAGATTATATATATATTTATATATAATTATTATATATATTATATATATATTTATATAAAATATTTATATATTAATATATATATTATATAATAGTATTATTTATATATATATATATTATATTAATATTATTATATATTTTATATTATATAATATATAAATATAAATTAAATATATACTATATTAGTATATTTTATATAGTATATATATATATTATTAGTATATTATATATATATATCATATTATATATAATATATATATTATATTATATAATATATAGTATATATATTATATATATATATATATATATATTATATATATATTATATTATATATATATATATATATTATATATATATATATATATATATTATAATATATATATATAATGAATATTAAGATTTCTACTTTCTCGAGTAGATTGGTATTTTAACTGAATTTTATTGGCCCTTTTGAGGATTTTGATAAAGAATTAATTGTAATTTTAATTATAACAGTTAAATAAATATATAAAATATAAATTTTATGATAATTAGAGGATAATAAAAATAGGTTGAACAGCCTTTGTGTTTTGTAAGCGAAACACTTCGTCAGGACTAGAGGGTGAAATTTTTTCCATGATGAGGTTGGCTACTTTTTGGATTATTTGGCTACTTGGGTAGAGTAAATGAATCTTCATGACGATGTGGCATTTTTTAAGTCGATTTAATTTTCCTTAGTAATTTTTCCAGAGCGCGTGATTCTTTTAGGTATATGTTGCTTGTTTCGTCAATTGAAATTTCTCCTTTCTGTAGATTAAAGTTATTCGTGTTCTTAATGATGAAAGATTCAATCAATTTCCGATTTTCTGTGTTTTGTATTGTTTTTATGATAATGGGGATGTTCGTGTTTATTTTATGGTTATTAGTTTGACGGTGTTGTACGAGTGAAGATGATTGTTTATCATCCTTGAGATCATTTTTGTGTTGAGAGAGACGGATGGTAAAATTATTAGTTTCACCTATATATGTTTGTATGCAGTTATCACATTTGATTTTGTAAATGCCTGCATTTATGTTTGGATTATTATTTGAAGGTTTTAAACTATGTTTCAAGATTATGTTGTTTGATTTTACTGTGTGTATGGAATTTGGAATGTAGTTACGAAGGATGTTTTTTGGTATATTGGGAATAGGTAATATGTTAGAATATGCGCTGTCGTTCCTAGGATAAGATTTTTAAATATTCTGTTTTGCTTGTAACGTATTGATTTATTTATATGGTTATTGGATCTTTATTTAGAAAAATGTTTTTTTGAGAAAGTTTATTTTCATTTGTAAATGATTGGTGGGGCTCTCATAAGTTTTAAAGGCCACGAAGGAATTAGGTTGCTCATTGACAGCTATTTTTGGTGGAAAAATCATGATCGGAGATACGCATGAATATATTGAAGGGATTTGAAAGAGGTTTTTCGGTAAGTGCTGAAAGTTGGAATATAGATCTATGGAATGGTTATTTTGCAGAATCAAGAAGTTTGTTTTGTTATTATATTGCCTTTTCTGAATGTAATTTTATATATTTGTTGAATCTCGTTAATAAAGTTTAATATTGTGTTTACATCTATTGAGTTAAAAAGGCAAAAACATCATCTACATAGCGGTACCAGATTATGGATCGAAATTTTGGGAAGATATGATAAGTTTCTATTAGTTCCATGAAAATATTACTAAATACAGGTGAAAGAGATGATCCCATGCATAAACCAGAAATTTGTTTGTAATAACTATCCTGAAAATTAAAATATGAATGATCCAATGTGAGATTAATTAATTGTTTTATCGTATTAAAAGTAGGTTGTAAACTGATATTATTTTGGGAAAGATGGTTTTCTAATAGATCCAAAGTGAAAGTTAACGGCACCTTTTGTGAATAATGACACAACATCAAAACTGACTATATTAAATTCTGAGATTTTTTTATTGTGTACAAGTTGTATGAAATGTTCCGAATTTTTTATGTGTGAGGATGATATATTACCTATTAGAGGTTGTAGTTGGGAAGCTAGCCATTTTAATAAATTTTGTGTAATGCAATTTATGTTTGAAACTATTGGACGTATTGGCATGTTTTCTTTGTGTGTTTTTGGAATTGTGTAAAATCTAGAGAGTGTTGTAAGGTATGCTTTGAATTTTTGAGTTAGGATTTCCTGATTAGGTAAAATTTTTAATAAAGATTTATTGAAAAATTGTTGGGAGTTTTTTAGAGGGTTTTTATTTATGGAGGTATATGTATTTTCGTCTTTAAGGAGATCTAGTGATTTGTTTAGATAATCAATAGTGTTTAAAATAACTATGTTATTACTTTTGTCAGAACGACTAATGGTTATATCCTTGTTCTTTTTTAAGTTAGTCAATGCATTTAAAAATCTTCAAGGGAAGCCTGTGTTTTTCAATAACTCTTTTTGTAAGAAACACACACCTATCTAAAAACAAAATTAGACGATCTTTTCAAAAATAGCCCTTGGAACCTACAATCAAATTCATCTACTATTGTAAACAAATCAAACTATAATTTAAACCCCACAGAAAAATCATTACTAAGCTTTGGCTTAAGTTTTGCTTTACCCAATGATGATCCCTGGATACAACTTATAAAAAACTTCAACAACTGGAAGAATCACAACAAAAACCCAGAAATAAATAGTGATATTCTCTTCGGCATCTTACTACAATTACAAAAAGAGTTCCTGAAAAACACAGGTTTCCCTAAAAGATTTTTAAATTCACTGACTAACTTAAAAAAGAACAAGGAAATAACAAAGTTATTTTAAACACTATTGATTATCTAAACAAATCACTAGTCAAACAAATTTCTCAAACAAATCACTAGTTATTACAAACAAAATTTTCTGGTTTATGCATGGGATCAATACTTCTTTCACGCTAATTTAGTAAATGATAATTCATGGAATTGGAATAGAAACTTATCAATATTTTCCAAATTTCCATCCTAACTGGTACCGTATGTAGATGATGTTTTTGCCTTAATACCTCAAAGATATAGATTAAAACAATATTAAACTTTATAACAATATTCACAATGATATAAAATTTACATGTAGAAAAGGCAATAAATAAAATAAACTTTTTGAATTTGTACAAATAACCTGGTCCATAGATCAATTCCCAACTTTCAGCATTTCCGGAAGACCGTCATGACAAATCTTCATATAATTCATTGGTGTCTCGCTCATGATTTTTTCGCACAAAAAGCTGTCATGAGACAACTATTTGTTTGGATGTTTAAAACTATGCAGCCACAATATTTACAGATTGAATAGACTATTCTCAAAACATTTTTCTTAAATTACAATATCCCCCCATAACATATAAATAAATCATACGTAAGCAAATCAGAAATATTATAAAATTTTAATATAATATTTTCATATTCTAACATATTACCTATTCCCAATATACCAAAAACTCCTTCGTAACTACATTCCAAATTCCATACATAACAGTAAAAAACGAACTGACTTGAACATATTTAAAACCTTAAATTATATATCCAAAATTAAATGCAAGCATCTTTAACAAAATTAAATGTGATGTAACGTGCATACAACATAATTAGTGAAACTAATAATTTTCCAATCCGTCTTTCTCAACACAAAATGATCTCAAGTGATGATAAAAATATTTTTATGGTACAACACCGTCAAACTAATAACATAAAAAAACACGAACCCATATCATAAAAACAGATTACAAACAGAAAATCGGAAAGTTGATTGAAGTCTTTCATCATATAAGAAGGAACGAATGACTTTAATCTACAGAAAGCAGAAATTTTGAATTGATCGAAACAGCAACATATACTAATAAAAGATAACGGCCTCTGGAAAAATTACTAAAGGAAATAAATCGGACTTAAAATGCAAGCTCGGTCATGAACGATTATTTACTCTATCCCAAGTAGCCAAACTCATCACATAATATCCAAAAGTACCAACTATCGTTGGAAAAAATTTTCTACCCTCTAGTCCCGGACGAAGTTTATCCGCTTACGACGAATCGCGAAAGTGTGGCTGATCATAACTATCTATTTTTATTTAATTTTGTTATTCATAAGAAGTGTTTTATATATTTGTTGGATATAGTTTTATTTAAGATGTTTAATATAAAGATTTACAATTAGTTCTTTAATCAAGAAGCTCAAGGCGAGAAAATTTAGTTATATGTTTATCATATATAATATATAATATATTTATATTGTATATATATAGTATATATATATATATTAATATATATATATATACTATATAGTATAATATTATAATAATTAATATATAGTATATATATTATATATATAATATATTATTTATTATATAGTATATAGTATATATATGATATATGTATATTATATATGCTATATATTAGTTATATATATATATAATAATTTATTAATTATATATATATATATATATATATATTATAATAATATAGTAATATATAATATAAATAATATATATAATCTAATATTTGAATATTTAGCTATCTATATATATATATCATAATATATTATATATTATATATATATATATAATATATAAAATATAATTATAATTATATATAATTATATTGATATATAGAGGTTGGGCACTTCCCCTCTTCCGCTCTTTAGTCCGCTAATCCGCTAGTCCGCTCCGAGCGAACTACCAGAATATGGTGCGGACTAGCGGAGGTCGGAGTCGTCAAGAAATTAGCAGGACATTTTGCCGATGCGGATGCAAAAAGAGTATATCGGGTCTATATATAATGTTCTCTGCCGGCAAAAAACTTTTTTAAAAAAGATGAAAATTATAGTTTTACTTAATTAAGAAATTCTTATTGGTTATAAAAAGGAAATATAATTTTTATTTTGCTTGTATACTATGTAATATCTATTTGAGTCTAAGCTTATTTGCT
>JABUQX010055366.1:32500-35000 GCA_015478945.1 Trachelipus rathkii
AATAATAATAATCAATAATAATAATAAATAATATAATAATAATAATAATAATAATATAATAATATAATATATATCAATCTAATATTATAATAAGTTATATTTTATTATATATTCAAAACTATGTTCTTATAAATGCTTTCACTTTGGGTTTGCTATTTTTTATTATATTATATATATATATATATGGATAATAACTTAAGATTTTCAGACATCAATGGATATTCTATCGATATTTTAACTTACCAAATCTGGAAACATTTGGAATTAAACGAGATTTTGTTTTAAATTATTGGAAAGTTTTTAAGAAAAAGATCTGTATAGAAAATAACGCCTAATTTTTAAACTCTGAAGCGTTAGGTCGAGATCTTTTGTCTTCTTATTTTTGTGAATATGAATATAAAAGATTTTTCGAAATTTGTGAACGATTTTACGTTTAGAACTGCGCAGCATTTTCGTTGAGGTACAGATAAAAAAGATTTGTGAAAGTGGAAGAAAGAATGGTGAAATTTAGAAAGCGGTAAATTAAATATCCACGAGGAGAAGACACAACCATTACTCGACTATTTCCGCCTATTTAATGTGGTAACGAAAGCAATCCTAAAAATGAGAGATTTGAACATTTTCGTGAGTTGATTATATATTAAACTTAAATATTCTGTACAGATATTTATTATACTTAAAAAGACACTATCAATAAGGATTAAGTGGTCATATATTATAGACAATAGCATGATCTACTCTAGGGAATAGGTATAGTACTGTACAACTCGCGATAAGCAGAACTATTGATTTAAATTACATAGCGTTTATGAATAAAAGTTTGGTCTGTGAGGGCTATCAACACACGATCGATTGTAGTGTACTTAGTCATTATATATTTTATTGACAACTTGAATATTTAAATGACTAATCCGTCTTACAACCATTTTAAAGCACATAACTAAATCTTCAGAGTTAAAGGAGAGTCTAAGGTATATGATATACAAATTTGATAAGCAAAGCGAAAAAATAATATAATGGTTATAAGTTCTGGTAGTATTCGGGCAACGACAATACTTAGACTTAATAGGTAGATAAAGGCGTCATAAGATGTCTATCGAGACAATAAAGATAACCTCTAGATTAAGAGGATCATAATGTACTGGCTTTCTCTAAGCTCAATAGAGGTTTAAGTAGAACTATTTTGGATTACGGTACATCTGCACAGACGTACAAGCACCGACCAAATAACATGAAGAAAATGATCAGATGACGTAACGCAATAACATTTAATGACAATAAGAGAACATAGATATAATAAAACATGACGAGGCGAACTTTATATAGTATATATATATAATATATATTTATGTATATATATACATATTATATTATTTATATATATATATATATTATATATTGTAAATATTCGATTGATAGTAGGTATCAAATATAATAATTAATAATTGATAGATGAATCGAAGGTCAGAAGAAATATTAAGATTTTACCATATATTATAGTATTTATATATAATATATATATAATATATATAATTTTATATTTATATTATTATTATACTAATAGTATATATATTATATATTATATTATACGATTATAGAAGATTGAAAACACAGCTTCTCCGGCATAGCCTAATGATGGATGGATGATACTCATACGTCTGAGAGGAGCGAAGCAGCACAAGGAAGAGAAAGCTCACTCTATAAGCGCGCGCCGGAACCAGTTGCGAAACCTGGGACCCCTCGTTGTGTTTGAGAGTGTTTCTAGATTGAAGTTTTAAAGCCGTTTGAATATTTTGTAATAAATAAATAATATAAAATAACAAAAAAAAAAAAAAAAAATTTACCTATACATAATACTTAATCAGACATATATACCGTTTTAATACACAATATATGCATATTAATATTATAGTTTGAACTATTTTATTTATTAATTAAAAAGCTCCCTAGAATTTCAAACACCCAGTTACTATTTCACCAAAATGCATACTAGTACTAATATTTTAATATTATTATTATTATTAATTATTATTATATTATTATTATTTGTGTATTATTATTATATTTTTGTATATTATTATTTTATTTTATTATTATTATTATTATTATTATTTATTATATTATTATTACTTCAGCCGTGAATAGTGAACATCTCTGAAACAAACAACTTGCGGTGTTCCACAAGGATCCATTCTTGGCCCATTATTATTTACATTGGTATCCATGATGTATTTAATTCACGATCTTTCCATGGTTTCATTTGCTGATTGATATTTTCAATATTAATAAAGATAAAAATCGGCTACACTATCACTAAAAGCAGCAGACGTCTTAAATAAGATCACAATGGATAGATTCTAATAAACTTTTACTAAACTTGCAAAAAACGTTCATACATTAATAAGCAAAATTAGTTGAATAATTTCAACATAATAATTAAAGGGTTGACTTTGAAAAGTAGATCACAAATGCTAAATAACTTGGGGTAACGTAGATGAAA
>JABUQX010055366.1:40000-46714 GCA_015478945.1 Trachelipus rathkii
ATACCTTGTTAAATAATAACAAAAAAATGTCTGGAAAACCTCACATCACAACGGTTGCTGGGCGGCCTCAAAAAGAATGGGAAGTTCTGTTTAGACTGGAGACTTTTTTTTCCTTTTCTCAGTTTATACAAGGGTATCTACCATCTCCTTGTTAGAGTACTGTTTCTCATATTGGGGGGGGGGCTCTGGTTTCACCCGGATTTTTGGACGGCCAAAGCCAAAAGGCTTATGAACTGTTCTGTACTTTCTAGTTCAAACATTGACCTCTAGTCTTGCGTCGATGATTGGGGTAAGTTTATGCTTTTCTATAGGTACCGCGCAGCGGCCCAGTGATTCGAGGGACTTACAAATGCGTACAACTTACGACGCCCACGGTACGCACAAGGGTTTCTGTCTGCGTACGAGTTTGTTGATATTGGTAACTCCATGGCAGTTCGCGTGCGTTGTTTTCCTTTTTCCTGCACTCTGTTTCTGTGGATTCTTTTCTGCTTCTGTGTTTCTGCTTAAGTTTATTCCCTCCTATTATAAGAATGCGTCTGTGTCATCGGCGTATTTCGTCTAGCGGAAATGAATTTTGGCGTGCAACACCCCCTCCCTGTCTGGAATAAAATTTCTTATTGGTCATCTCAAGACTTGTGAAGATTCAACTTCTTTAAAAACACAGCTTCTACAATTCCCTTTGCCGGTTAATATATTAACTATAAATATATTATATATATATATATAATATATATCTATATATTATATATATATATATATATATATATATATATATAATTTATATACTATATATACTTATATATAATATATATTATATATAGTATATATATATATATGTATATATTATTATATATAATAATATCAGGGGCGTATGTAATAGGGTAGCAGGGTAGGTAGCTCCTACCCAGTATTTTTTAGGTTTTAAATAATTGAAATTGAAATTGTAAAAGTATAAAAAAATTATATAAATTTTTATATAAAAGTTAAAAAAAAGAAGCTTTTTGAGTCATAAATTAAAAGAAAACAACCACAATAATAATAGCTATAATAAATAATTGAATTCATTTAGAAAATTCTCGCTCCTACTCTGATCTTAGAAGTTAAATTCTTTTATTAAAACAGGAAATAATCGGCTTCATTTATTTCATCAATTATAAGGGAGCGGGCTAGTCTGTCCTATAATAATCGAAAATATATGAAACTTTCGTTCTCTTCCCGTAAATATGTACGAAATGTGTGGTTTGTGGCAGTTTGTTTGAAATTTTTGTATCGGATGTGTCTGATTTTTCTGATATTGAATATTAATTTTATATAATTTATGTTATATTTTATTTTACTTTATAATAAAATATGAAATAAATGAATATGGGAGTAAGGTGGTAGATTTATATAAGAAAACGCTTTTAAAACTTAATCTATAAACCACAGACTTATTTAAAAAAATTGTATAGGCCTAGAAATTACTCATTTGAATGTGATTTAAATTAAGTATTTTGTAAATATAATGTAAACAAGCTTTTCATACAAATAATGGTTAGTATTTAATTATTAAAATATGTTTCCGATGTTTTCGTTAGTAATATATATATATATATATATATATATATATATATATCTATATAATATATATATATATATAATTATATATATTATTATATAAGTAATGTCTGCTACCAGTGTATTTCTTCAGGTTCGTACTGATATATATATTATATAATATATATAGATATTATATATATATATTATATTTTATATAATATATAATATATATATATATTATATATAATATATATATTATATTATATATATATGTGTATATAATATATATATATATATAATATAATTATATATTAATAGTATATATATAATTTTATATATATATTATATATATTATATATATTTATATATTATATATATATATATATATATATATATATATATAATATATAATTATATATATATATATATATATATTATATATATATCTATATATAGTATATATATATAATATACTTATATATTTATTACTATATATATATTTAATATAATATATATATCTATATATATATATATATATATATATATATATTATATATAATATATATATATAAATATATATATATATAACAATTATATATATAATATAGACTTTCAAAGGTAAAATGATTGGGTTTCCTTCTAGAATGTGGTTGAGTACACTCTGGAGTACATCTCAAGGGTAAGGGTTCAAACCCACTTATGACCATTTTGAAATATATATATAATATATTATATAATATATTATATGATATATATATATATAATATAGTATATATATATATTATATACTGATATATTACTATTATATATATAATACTATATTATATATGGATATACTACTATATATAATATATTTATATATATTAGTTATTATTTGTAAGGTATACACGGCAATGTAGGGGGCTCGAGCCGACGGGAACAGAGGGGGACGTTTTCATACCCCGTAGGGGAGGGGCGGAGGAACCCCGCGACACCCAAATAAAATAGCGGAGTTTCCGGAGACCTCCATGGAGGGGGAATTAAGTACCTATCCGTAGTTCCCGAAGGCGAGAGACACCAGACTCTGCCATCGGTGGAGTATAACCTTGGGGTATTTTTAGTTAAAAACAAACACAAAATTTATAGAAAGTCTATTTTATTTTAAATGAGTAACGTATAAAAGGTCTCTAAATAGGCTTACTACTCATATTACTATATTATTTAACAAATAACAAATTTTTTTATTTTTTTATAAATTTTACGGAGGATTCTCAAAAATGGTATTTACTTTATCCTACAGCTATTGGTAAGTTTTTGAGATTTTTTTTTTTTTTTTTTTTTTTTTTAAAATTTTCCGCCACTAAAATTTTACCAGCACTTCCCCCAGCAATGTATTACCTTGTTCGGTGAGCTGTTTGTAGTTTTTTTAGATATGGATTTGGCTCTTCTAAAAAAAAAAATTTTGATAGAAAAAGATAAATGGAACTCGTAACCCAGATTCCTGTTCAATAGTGTTATTTATTTTATTATAATTTCAATTTTGAAATTATTACAGCAAAAGATATTAAATATTAGGAAAGTATTTCATTACATTAAATATTTCTACTTAAATGTTTTTTCAATATCCATTGAATTTAATAGTTGTATTACGTTGTTTAAACTCACGAAAGGATATAAATATAAAAATATTAAATTGAATTTAATAGAAAAAAAGCGGTGGAATGGCAGTTTTGCTGCAATAATAATGATCCAATACAATTTACATCTATAACTTTTTTTATTGGTGGTTGGGGCCGAAGATCCATAAAAGTACCTATATTATATATATATAATATATATATATATATATATATATATTAATTATTAATATATATTCTATAATATAATAATATATTATATATAATATTTTTCAGTTACACCACGTCAGCGGCAAGCATCTTCAGGAGGGGGTGTTACACCTCCAGAGAAAATTTCAACTAAGAAATTCGCAAGATGAGCACACGCGGTTATTAAAGTGAGGGAGATTAATTGAGTAGGAAACACAGGAAGATGGAAGAGATTCCAAACAGAGGGTGGCAGGAAGAAGGGCGGCAGCGAAGTAGCTTGGCGTTGCTAAATCACAAAAACTCATAGTGCCGACAACAGCGAACCTTGTGCTACCGAGGCTTTTAAGAGGGGCACGGCGAGTTGAAAAGTTCGCCTCGAGCACTGCCGCTAAGGTACTATAGAAAAGAGATAAAGACAACTCCAGGCCGCAAGGAATAGAGGGTCAAGTGAACATAGAAAGTACAGGGACCAGTTAATGTATTATTAGATGTTGACTGCGACCGCTAATCCAAAGCCGGGTGAAACCTGAGCCCCCAGATATGAGAGCAGTATCATACAAGGGGCGATTGAGACATTGTTTTTACCTGGAAGTAATGTTGATAGAGGAAAGAAGTCCTCGCAGTCTAAAACAGAATCCCAGTTTTTTTGAGGCGCCTAGGCAAATTGTGTGTGATGGTTTTCAAAGACATTTTTATTGTTTATGTTAAGACCAAGGATGTATATATATTGTCAAAGGAGAGACGAGAGAAGCGGTCGAAAGAGATAATGGAAAGTTAGAAGGTGATCCTTAGAGGAGGGCGATTTGTAAGAAGTTGGTTTTTTAAAAGAATTAAATTTCACAAGGTTGCGGACGACGCCACGGAATCCCTTCCGATACGGAGAATGGATCGAAAAGATTAGACGGAGGCAATTCTAGAAGTAAAGAAGGAGTAGAATTTGAATGAGTTTGAAAGAATTGAAGGTCGAGTCATCGCATATGAGTGGATGAGTTAGATGTGCTAGAACGAGAAGATATTAATGATAAAGCAGGAATAAAGGTAGGAGATAAGAAAACCTGAGGACAACCACATTGAAGAACAGAAGAAGAAGTCGCCCCATAAACACAAGCGAGATGTTTTTTGAGCGATTTGAAAGAAGCTAGACATAAGTAAGCAAGAGAAGGAGTGAAATCAAAGGAGGGGGCTTGGAGAGCAGTGACGCGTGCTATCCGGTCAATGCTTTGGATATGTCAAGCGCCACAAAGCAAGTCTCCCGTAATTCCTGAGGGGTGGAAACCATAAATCTGTTAGATAGGAAAGAATATCACCAGTAGACCTCGAGCGCGAAAGCCGTACTGGCATCGGAAAGAAGGGAATGAGAATTCCAGATGGTCTAAGAAATGAGAGTTGTTGAGAGGGTTTCAATAGGGATCTTAGATAGATATGGTTAGAGGCTATTAGGGGCGGATAGTTGAAGATCATTGAAGCGACTTCTTTTTTTTCGGAATAGGTTTGGACATATGCCCGCTTCTAAACACTGAGAAGTATTAGTTTTAAGGCATAGAGAATAGGGTTGAACGAGAGGAGGGGCAGCACGGAGCACTCTCACACTGGGAAGAATGCCATCCTGGCCACCCGCCTTCCTAACGTTCATAGATTTAAGGAGCCATGACCGATCAAATGTATCTAGGAAGGCATAGGACACCTGAAGAAGAGAAGGAGGAGGAAGAGGAATGCCAGAATCGTCAGGGTTGAGTTAGAGGAAAATAGGAGACGAAAGAGATTGGCCTTAACAGTTGGAGAGTTAGCACAGAACCATCAATATGAATGAGGAGGAAGGTAGATTTGCAGAAGTTGTTTGGAGATGTTTTTGGCAAGAGGCCAGAAGATTTACAGTAGGCAAGAAAAGCGAGGTTAGCGCACTATTCGTTTTGATGAAGTTCCGCCATTGCTCGTCGATAGAGATCCTGCAACCGATTTCTGTGAATGAAAATTAGAGAAGAGTGATAGGAGAAGGAGAATTTTTTCCACCCCCCGATACGCAGATTTTTCTTAGCTCTGAATGGGCCAGAGAGAATTTTACCGATCGAAACATGGTTATGAGGAGAGAAGAATTTAATCGAAGAAGGAAATGGAATGCTCATCACCCATCAACGATTTACGCTTCTCCACCTTGTCGGCAAGAAGCCAGCGTCACCAGAAGGAAAAAGCAGTCATTCCAATTATAGTTTAGCGTAGAAGCCGCGCAAAGCCCCCAATAGGCCCGATCAAAGTGCCAGAAAGAACGCACAGGGAGGAATGAGCTGTTGGATGAGAAAGTATTAAATTAAAGAGATATAGCGTTTGTGGTCAGATTTACCATAATAGGAAGCGAAGGTGGTGTATTTAGAGAGAGAAGGACTAGGTGGTGAAACATAAGGTCAAGTGTGGTTCAGAATATATATATTATATATATATATATATATTATATATGATATATGTATATATTATATATATATACTATATATTTATATATATATATATATATATATATATTATATATATATATATATTATATATATATATATATATATATTATATAAGGGTTGGTGTTCAGTACAAGAACTTGTACTTAAGTACATTTTTGGAGTACTTGTACTTGTAGACTTGTTCTTGCAGTTTTCTAAACACACTGTACTTTGTAGCTTGTACTTTGATGATTGATTGAGTGCCTTTTGTTCTTGGTAATTGTGTTAGGACTATGTGCTTTGGTTACTTGCGTACTTTTGGCATTTCTTAATTTGCCCTAATATTTTGTTATTTTCTTTTTTATATTTTCCTACGGTTTGATATTATTTGTTATACCTTTAATTCTAAATAGATTTCCAATTTATGAATGTAAAGTAATGTCATATATATATTTATATATATATAATAAGTATATACTATCATTATATATATATATATTATATTAGATTAGTATATATATATAATAACTATATACTATATATATATATATTATAATTATATTATATATATAATTATAATATATATATATATTTATATAATAATAATATTATATTATATATATATTAGAAAATAATATAAAAGCTGTACTGTTGCTATAGACGTAAAGTTGACGAGTTTTTAATTTTGCGAAGTTCCCCGTGATCGTACGAAATAATTTGCAAATTTCTATTTCGATTTTTTTGGAAAAAAGGCATTTGTATTAGGCATTATTTTGCTTACGTAATTTTTAAATATTTAGATACAATAATAATAAATAATAATAATATATAATATAATATAATAATAATAATAATAATAATAATAATATAATTAATAATAATAATAAATATAATAATAATATAATAATAATAATAATATAATATAATATACATATAATATAATA
>JABUQX010055367.1:0-2500 GCA_015478945.1 Trachelipus rathkii
AGTCTTGAGTATGCGTAGGGTTTTAAATGAGGGCATGTTGTTACCTGTGTTAATATAGCGTGATGCTTATTGGTCTGGAATAAGAGGTATAACTCTAAAGTACAATGTGTTCAGAGCGCAATCTTAGGGGCGTCGTTAGGTGTGAGAAGTGTTGATAAAATGAGGAAAATGAACGTATTAGAGATTGTGTGATGTGAGGAAAGGGGTAAGTGAGAGAAACAAATGAAAGTACGTTAAGTGGTTTGGTCATGTGGAAGGATGTATGATAGGCGGTTGGTTAAGCGATGTATTGTGGTGAGTGTGCTAGGAATTGACCCGGCAGGGAGACTGAAGAAAAAGTGGATTGAGTTAAGTAAAGGAATGCCTGGAGGAGAAGTAATATGAGTTATAGCAGAGGCGAGAAGAAAGCGCTGAATAAAGGAGTAAATAGCGGGTTTTGTGAAGCGGGTATGGTTTGTGGCCCAACAATGGCCAAGGGATGGAACCTTACATTTTGACGAGATGCCATAGGGAGGGGTTCCGTCGCGGTCCGTGAGTTCAGGTAGGATTTTTCTGGACTTGCGACGAGTTCTCAACTTAAGTATAAAGGGGCGGTAAGGCTTGGCTTTCGAACTTGCGTCATATTCTTCTACTGCTTTTCTTGTCCGATGCATGTTATGCACCTTACCCCAGTCTTGGGGAAGGAGAAGGTGGATGATAATATATATATAATAATATATATATATATATATTATTATATATATTAATATATATATATATATATATATATATATTTATCATTAATAATATATATATATATAATATATATTATATATATATTATATATAATATATATAATATATATATATATATATTATATTATATAATATATATTTATATTATATATATATATATAGAAATATATATTTTATTTATATATATATATATATATATATATATATATATATATATATATATATATATAATATATATATATATATATATATATATATATATACATATATATATATATATATATATATTATATATATATATATATATATATATATAATATATATATATATGTGTGTGTGTGTGTGTGTGTGTGTGTGTCTCCTCTACTGAACAAAAGCTAGAAGCCTTCCAAATTCCACCCGAGTTAGGGAAAATTCCAAATCCGGGTCCAGTTCAAAGGCCGACATGCCACGAAACACGGTGTTTGAAAGTTTGCAAGCCAAAGGTAGTTTAGTTGAAAAATTGATAAAAGAAGGACTTTACCAGATGATTACACGTAAGATTAAGAATAGCGATTAAGTATTTTGTAAAAGATTAGTACGAGCCTTTCTCAATGGAAGAGGAATGCGATCGAAGTGTTCAGAAGAGCAGTATTCACTGTGATAGCTATAGTATAATGAAAGTAAGGCAATAATTCGAAGGAGTCAGAAAGAGACTTTAGAGAGTTAGTGAGGTCAGTAGAGTTGATAAGACGTAAAGCCCTCGACTCTACCTATTTAAATAGAGTTCTGTGAGTGGAACAAGCCCAGAGGCGTGAGACATACTCCATACAGTGGTGAATAATACTCCTATATAATCAAGGAACTAGGGCGGCGTGAAGAAATTTTGAAGGTGCCTCAGAACCCCCAACCTCTTAGAAGTTTGTTTAAAGAGAAATAATGTTGTCCTTCCAATTAACGTCATGGGAAAAAGAAACACCAAGAATATTAGGGACAGTCGAAGGTTTGAGTTCTGCTTTTGAAGATGTTATAGTTGTAGGGAAGATCATGTCGAGTACCAAGATGAGCAAATTGAGTTTTATTGACATTGAAAACAACGTTGTTCTCGATGCCCAATTCAGAATTAGAGAAAAGTGAGAGAGGTTAGTTGCTCCAAGGCGGCCTCCTTAGCTTAAGTCACCTGCTGTTGGCTTGGACATATTTCAAAATGAAATGAGTTATGAAGGGTGGAGTCGTCGGCACAGGAGAGGATAGGGGAAGAAACAATAGAAAAAGGTCATTAATGAAAAGTTGAAAAAGAGTTAGGGAAATGACAGAACCCTGAGGAAACGCCACATTTATCTGCTTGTTAAGGATGACGATGGCCGTCAAACTGTGCTGTAGATCGGATGGAGGACATCATAGAGAACGCACCAGAAAGAAGGGTAGATACAAAGGAAGGGTGTTAGCAATCAATTTTGTGCCAAAACTCATGGAAGGTTCTAAATGTAAACGTCACAGGAAAAGAGTTCCGAAAGCCGAAGGGTTGAGTATCAAGAATCAAAGATGAAAGAAAAACAGATGTTTCGCTTACGAAAAATCATACTGGGATCAGAGATAAGATTTAGAAGAATAGAGATTTTTCAAATTTTCTACTAACGAGGTAATATTCTATAAAACTTTAGAAAGAAGGGTAGATATATAAGATAGAACGACAGTTTAGAGGGTTGAGAGGGGTCCCCTTTTTTGGACACAGGCTGAATGAGCCCACGTTTCCAGAGGAAGGGAATGTCGAAAGTAGATAGACA
>JABUQX010055367.1:7500-10000 GCA_015478945.1 Trachelipus rathkii
ATACAATAACTTTATAAGTTAGAAAAATTTATGAAATTGAAAATCTAAGCTCTTAACGAGCTTTGGCGTGTTGGGACCAAGTAATTTCTAAAAATTTCCACTTTATGAAAGTCTATATTCTATATCAGTACAATACCTCATTAAATGATGTTTTTTTTCAGAATGAAAGTAGTCGAACAACTTTTGAGGCTTACCTCGTTTATCTATTCTTTATTTCTTGTTGCGGGACTGCCAAGGCCGTCAAGTAGATGCAGACAGGGCTTATAGCTTACAGCTGAGAATTTCTAAACATTATAGGTTCTTTCATTTACTCTTTCATTTATTAACTTCTCTGAGAATTCTGCTATCAGGACCCATTCTGTAGAGAGCCGTCATGACATCTCAAAAGAAAGCTTTAAGGTGTTGTCTCCGGCGTCAGGTTTGCTTGAGCGAAGGATTCTCGAGAGCTTGTTTATTCATAATACAAAGCCAGAACTTAACTCTGATGGCTCCTCAATCAAGCTATTTTTGTTTTAATTTAATTTTGGTTTTAATTTATTTATTTATTTCTATATTTTTTACTTTAATTTTATAATCCCGTTTTAAATCACTGTTTAATTTAATTTATTGACTCTATTGTGTCAAATATATATTTTATACTTATTTTAAATATGCCTCAACACACAACCAATTCATCGATAATTTAGTATATAAACAGTGGTTTCGTTGTTATTGTACATTCCTCTTAAGACTGTCAACTAAACAGGTAATGTAGTGTGGTTTATTATTTTGATAATCTTAACATTATTTTATTATTGTGGTTATTATTGTTATTGTTATATATTATTTTTTAGTTTGTTTTTATAATTTTTCCCTTTTTATTTTATTATTTTTGTCGTTTTTCTTTATTATTATTAATATTATATCGATTATGGATATTGTTGTTATTGCTATTTAAATTATTGTTGCTATTTTTTATTATTTTATTACTTTATACTATTATTATATTATTATTATTTTATTATTATTATTATTATTATTATTATTATTATTATTATTATTATTATTATTATTATTATTATTATTATTATTATTATTATTATTATTATTATTATTATTATATTATTATATTTTATGATATTATTATTATTATTATTATTATTTTTTTTTTTTATTATTATTATTATTATTTATTATTATATTATTATTATTATTATTAATTTTTAATTTTCAGAATATTATTTTACTGTAATTTTAATTTCTGTTTTAGCTGATGATGGGTTTGGTTAACCCGAAACGTCCTATTAAATGATATCAAAGCTTTTGTTCGTCTTTTTGTTTCTTTTAAAAATTGAGGTTTCCTAAGAACAAAAGCTTTGAAATCATTTAATTAGGACGTTTCGGGTTAACCAAACCCATCATCAGCTAAAACAGAAATTAAAATTACAGTAAAATAATATTCATGAAAATTAAAGAAAATAATAATAATAATAATAATAATAATAATAATAATAATAATAATAATAATAATAATAATAATAATAATAATAATAATAATAATAATAATAATAATAATAGTAATAATAAAAATGATGTATTAATAATAGTAATAATAATGATAATATGTGATCTTTGAAAGAAAGCTTGTCATCAAAGAAAACACATAATAACTTGGCAGACGATAGCCGATCTATAATTATATCATTTGCCCTGAGGGGTTTTTCCCCAGGACTATGTTTATTTGTTATTACAAGGTAATAATAATAAAGAATAACGACAAAAACAATGACAAAAAATAATAAAATAAAAAATAAAAAATTATAAAAAAAAAAACTAAAACTAAAAAATAATATATAACAATAACAATATATACACAATAATTAAAATAATGTTTAAGATTATCAAAATAATAAACTACACTACATTACCTGTTTAGTTGACAGTAGTAAGAGGAATGTACAATAAAAACGAGACCAACTTGCTTATTATACTTAAATTATCGGAGGGATGGTTGGTTGTGTGTTGACACATTTAAAATGTAGGTATAAACATAATTTACACAATAGAGTCAATAAATTAAATTAAAACAGTATTGAAAAATGGATTATAAAATTAAAGTAAAAATAAAAAAATAAATAAATAAATTAAAACCAAAATCAAATTAAAAAAAAAATAGCTTGATTGAGGAGCCATCAGAGTTGAGTTCTGGCTTTGTATT
Source organism: Trachelipus rathkii (assembly GCA_015478945.1). Taxonomy (NCBI): domain Eukaryota; kingdom Metazoa; phylum Arthropoda; class Malacostraca; order Isopoda; family Trachelipodidae; genus Trachelipus; species Trachelipus rathkii. The sequence continues at coordinate 9,698 of JABUQX010055367.1, forward strand.
ATGAATAAGCAAGCTCTAGAGAATCCTCGGCTCAAGCAAACCCGACGCCGGAGACAACACCTTAAAGCTATCCTTTGAGATGTCATGATGGCTCTCTGTAGAATGGGTCCTGATTGCAGAATTCTCAGGTGAAGTTAATGGTCTGTTTGTTCTAAATGAAAGACCCAGATGTTTAGAAATCCTCAGCTGCAGCTGTAAGCCTGTCTGGCCCACATAACGGGCTTGGCAGTCCGCACAAGAATAAGAATAAATAACCGAGGACCTCAAACAAGTTGGCAGAATATCCTTCATTCTGAAAAAAAC